>PVKC010048514.1:0-10975 GCA_004027635.1 Crocidura indochinensis | reverse complement strand
CACACTCTCGCTCTGAGTGAAGAACAAAAACATAACTTGTCTCTCATAGATGGGACAGGATGGGGGAATCTATTCCCAGCAGAAAAGTGAAAAATGTTTGCTCCTGGAGGGCTGCCACAAGCTATTTCTGGATTCCTCCAAGTACCATGTGCATAAGCTCAGTTCAGCCTATTGGAGAATGAGAACAGGAAGTTCAGTGACCCTCATCAGCCCAACCACCAGCTGTGGGTGAGACTATCTGAATCCATCCAGGCTTACACAGCAGTGATTCAGCAGAGATCAGCTGAGCTAAGCCCACATCATAGTATTGCCCAGCTGACATTAGGGGTTGGAAAGTTTGTGCACAGCCACATCTAATGGCTATAGGGCCATTAATTGTTGTAGAATTGTTGTTGTTGTTTCTACACAGGCATGGGGTGTTTCATGCAGACCCTCTCCCTGGGGCATCTGTATTGAAGGTGAGCTGGAATGATTGGAGAACCACAGTAGATCAGATCTTTGATTTAGCCTGGGCAATTTTTTAACCCCAAAGACTTGTACACTGTATGGGAGTAGGAGGGAGAATAAAGGTGGAGTTCAAAAGTTTGGTTTTCAGAACAGAGGTGTATTTCCATTCACCACCTCACACTCTTGAAATACTCTTCCCTAGTGAATCCCAACTCCCTGTACCCCTTAAGAACCTCTTTCTTCATGGAGTCTCCTAGAATTTTGGAGAAAATGAAGCCCAAGTTTTAGATCTTTAGAGAATCCAGGGTGACCCCTAATGGAGCAGGTTTACTTTGGGGCTTCTAACTGTGATACAGGAGGTTGGGAAAATCTCCTTAATGGTGTACTTCCCATTAATCTCCTTAATGAGAAGTGCTTCTAGAAAACTCTGAAAAAAAGGAGAGCCCCAACCTGTGCAGCCAGGTACCTGCCCTTTTCCAGAGCTCCTTGAGCAGAGCAAGAAGGTAGAAGCAGAAATTTGCTTTTCCTGTGATCTGGGACATCTCCCTGTTTACAGGTCCTCAGCTCAGACTAGAACTAGGCATAGCTCTACTGAGACACCAGTTTGCAGAGTACAGGACTTCTCAGGTCCCCTGCTGACAAATCTCTGTCCTGTTGTTTCCGATTTTCTGGTGGATCATAACTGCCTCAGTCACCAGCCTTTAAAGCCCGCATAGACCAGCCTCTGTCTTCTCGCTGGTTTTAGGAAGTGACTCTGTTCAAAATGACTACAGTGGTGGCCCCAGTCCCATCCTTGTGATTAGCTTTACTCTGCCTGGGAGATAAAGAGAACCATTGTAGAGTCAGTGTGCATGGGTTCAAATCCCAGATTTTTCTCTTAAGAGATCTATGACTTTGACAAGTTTCTTCTTCTACATTCAAGTTTCTTCCTCTACATTTCAGTTTTATCCTCTGAAAGAATGGGCATGATAATAGTGGCCAGGATTTAATGCCATTTTAAGAACAAACTGTGTATGTGAAGTACTTAGAACAGTCTCTAGCACATAGTAAACATGTTCGTGGCTGAGCTTAGGGAACCCTAGGATACCAGGGATCAAACTGGGGCACTGGCAAGCAAAGTATAAGTTTTCGTCCTTTGAGACACCTCCCCAGCCCAGTAAATGTTCTCTGAAGTACTATTCTCAGTCCTCCTACTATATCAACAGGTTTAATTACTGTGATTGTAACTCTCATGGTGCTCAAGGAAACTACATATAGTATTAGGGATTGAACTAGGGCCAGCTGCATGAAAGGCAAAACCTACCTAACTCTTGCTGTCTCTGTGCTGCCCACTTACATTGAACTTTGACTTCAAGATGTCCGCAAAAGTCTATTGAGGGTGGTCCCAGTTCAAGTCCCACCAAATGCTAATCTTTTCCTGCCTCTTTCCACTGGCCCTGTGCCCAGCGTCTTCACAGAGACCACTGCAGGTTTCTCATTCAGACTCATTAATTCTTGAACTGTTCTGAGATTTCAAGTTCAAACACCAACAAAGAGATACCATCACATTATCAGGACAAGGGTCCTTCTGAGTTCTCTCATCAGTTACTCATTGAGTCACAACTCAGATCTGAAAATGTGAAGTCAAGTGTCATAAACTGGAACCTGGCCCAAATTATTACTACCTGTGCAGCTGTGGACACAGCCCTGCATCTCTGAATTTATGACCCATCAAACAAGTCCTTGATTCTTGATTCCTGCCACTGAAAGTTACTGGGAGATCCCTCAGGAGCTTGTGTGTCTATCAGTGAGAGCAATGACAGCTTGGTAGCAAACAAACCATCATATCTTAGCAGTAGAAATGCCATTCTCACTTATGAGACAACTGAGTGATTTTGTTTCTGTTTATTCAGTATCTTTCCTTCACCATGCTGATTGGGAGTGCTCAGGTAACTTTCTTATTATGGCTTTGTCTTCCCTTAAAGGTATGAAGCCCTCTGTATTCAGACAAGAAAGAGAAGTTAAAGAAGATATTCCTTGTTCATATGCCCTTGACCCGAAAGAACATGCATTATCTCTCCTCACAGCCCATGGAGGAGGTCCTGCCAAGAGCCTATCTAGACGTCAGAAGAATTGGAAATAGCTGCAGTTCATGATAGGCAGAATGACTCAGAGACAGTCCCACAGAAAGAGACCAGGTAGACCTGTTTGTGAATGCTTAGGTTCATGAAGCTAATTTGTGAAACAACACAAATTATCAGGGGAGAAGGGTACAAGAAAAGGCTTAAATGGCTTGGAGCACATGCAGGAGTCCCACATTCAATCCTCAGCATCATACAGTCCAATATGCACCTTCAGGAGCAAACCCAGGAACAACTGCAAGAGGAGTAGCCCCTGTGCACTGAGAGGTGTGGCAGAGAGAGAGAGCAAGAAAGAGAAAGAGATACACAACACTAGTGTTGCTGCCATCACAATTCCCCAGCCCTCTGGCTGTGGCTATTTTATTGAGTTGCTCTGTGAAGTAGAAATAACAATGTCAATATTCCAAGCCTGTGATGAGCACTGAATAAAAATATCTGTAAGAGTATGAACGGTTTTATCAATCTCTTCCCCTCCTAGATCTCAGTCCCCAGCTACCCCCAGAGCACTGTACCCAGGACCCAACCTTTCTCTATGGAACCCCTTTAGGAGAAATCACCTGGAACTCAGCCTTCTGCTCAACAGAAAACAAGCTTCTGCCAACAGCTCCCTCTCCAGCCAGGGTTGTTGAGGGCGCTCGACCTTCTCAACCTCCCAGGAGTCACTACAAGCGGTTCTCTAGGTCAGGTTCCTCTCACCATTCAAGATCAGAACAGTCTGTTTTCTGCCTGCCTCTCCCCGGGGGCAGTATGAATGAATTCAAAGTCAAAAAAAGGAAAAATATCAAAGGAAGAGGATGGATTGTTGCCTTACCTCTCCTCCCGTGACTCTTTCCAACACAAATGACATTTCAGGTATCTGCTTTCCAAGTTTCCCCTCCCGCCAGCCTCTCAATTTCTGCTAATTCCCACTCCCACTTTATTCTAGGCTATTTACTATGCAGACGATTTTTATTGGCAGGAACAGGTCTGCCAGACATTTGGACCACAAATTTAAGCAGGGCTCTTCCTAAAACAGATTTTTTCAAGATAAGAGGAGGCTTTCTGGACAGACATTGAAACTGTTTCAATTGAAACATTGAAATTGTTTTCATCAGTTAGTAGGTTTACCGCTTTAGACAAGGGAAAAAGAAGAGGCCATGTTAGAAACAGTCACAGAGACCTCAGGAAAGAAGCAGAAAAGATTTAAAAAAAAAAAAAAAAGGAGATCTGATATCAGTCAGGATTCAGTCAAGCTTCCTCTTCCTCCCTCTTTCTCCAAAGTAATGTAGATTTAAATTCCTTTTTATCATAAAATAAAATGTAAAAGTCTGCTTATTTTTGGGGTGCGGGGTTGGGCCACACCTGGTGGCACTTGGGTTACTTCTAGTTCTAATCCTGGTAGGCTCCAGGGACCATATGGGATGTCGGGGATTAAACCTAGATCAGCCACATGCAAGACAAACACCCTTCCTGCTGTGTTATTTATTACCCATGCCTCAAAGATTATCTTGATGTTTAATGGGGTTTTTTGCATGTGTTATTTGGGGGCAATTTTTTGTTTATTTGGGGGGGCACGCCCGGTGATGCTCAGGGGTTACTCCTGGCTATGCACTCAGAAATCACTCCTGGCTTGGGGGACCATATGGGGCGTGGCGGGGGGGGTGGGAGGGTAAAATCGAAGTCTGTCCTAGGTCAGCCACTTGCAAGGCAAACGCCCTACTGATGTGCCACTGCTCTTGCCCCTGGGGGAAGGGGGCAATGCTTTATATGTATTATTTGGGTGCAAATATTTCTCTTAACACATTAACAAGTATGTGCATTAATGAATACACAGTGAAAATGGTCTTTAATTTTTAGTATTTTTATTTTTGTACTTCTGCAGGGTCAGTGTTTTTAACACAATATTAAAATTTCTAGAGACTATTTAAAGAAAAATGGTGATGATAATAGTGATGACCTTTTGTCATTATCCTTTATATCATTTGAAATCTATGTTATATGTTTGCAGAGTGATAAAATTGAAAAACAGTAAATATGAAGAATTTAATTAATTTATTTCTTTTTTTTGGGGGGGTCACACCCGGCAGTGCTCAGGGGTTACTCCTGGCTCCATGCTCAGAAATTGCTCCTGGCAGGCACGGGGGACCATATGGGGCACCGGGATTCGAACCGATGACCTTTTTGCATGAAAGGCAAATGCCTTACCTCCATGCTATCTCCCGGGCCCCTAATTAATTTATCTCTAATCAATCATCCTAACACAGTGATAATATTTGTCCACCAATGATAATAAAGTCCACAAAATAAATCTGACTTCTTTTTGTTTGTTATATTTTTGGGGGATCCACACCTAACAGTGTTCACAACTTGCTTCTGTTCTGTGCTCCTGGATCACTCTTGGCAGGGCTCAGGAAACAATTTGGAGTACTAGTGATCACACTCATGATGTGCATGTGCAAAGTAAATGCCCTATAACGCTCCCAGATCTGAGTTCTTGTCCTGGAGGGCTGGCTCTGTGATTAGCAACAAAATCCTCAACCTTCCTGAACTTTAGTGTCTTTATCTATAAAATAGGATTCCCATGCCCACCTCATAGAATAAGTGAGACAATCAAACAGTATGTACAATAAAACAAGAGTAGTATATGATGCCAGATATCTAATTTGACCAGTAAATGGTCCTTCCTCTGCCTTCTTCTCTCCCTCCAAAAGAGATGCAGAATGAACTGAGTCAGAAGGTTGTGAAGTTTTCTAATAATAAATTATTTGGGGATTTGGGGAGTCAGAGGTATGACTCGGAGCACGACTCATATAGGTAAGGCCCTAGGGTCAATCCTTGGCATAGCAAAATACATAAGGCATATTTTTCAGAGTATAAAGGTATAGCATTGACTGTATATTTTTCTTATATATAAACTATTTAAGCACCATGATTATAAACATGATTGTAGTTGTGTTTCAGTCATTGGCAGAACTCCCCCTTCATCAGTGCAACATTCCCACCACTAATTCCCTGTCCCTCCTTCCCATCCCCTGCCTGTATTCAAGACAGGCATTTTACTACAGTTACTTTTTTATTTAAAGTTTAGTAAACCCTTCTTCTTTTTTTAAAGGATAAGAGTCAAAAATACAATAATAATGGTGTGCGAGTGGCAATTGTTGTTTGTGTAGGCCCAAAAATATGGGGAAAATGGAAAAAAAAACTTTGGCCTAAATACAAGGAGACCTTACCCCTGAAGTTTTCTGGCATAAGACTAACTGTGGGTTCCAGGCATAGTAGGTTGTCCAACCCCTGATGAGTGTATCCTTAGCAGTAGAACCTTTGTCAAGATACTAAGGCCAAATCAGAGCCATAGGAAACAGGGGTCATAACAGAGGAAAATCTTTCTTTAAATATAATTTTAGAGTGCTAATATTAGAGTTTTTAACCCGTAAGACAGAAAATTCATAGAGTTCAATCTATATCAAATATTGCTGCTACTACCACTGCTGTTTATGCAGTTTCTGCTAAGGACTAGATCCTTTCCCAAGAATTGTTGTGCCCATTAAGCCCATACAACTCAGCAGGCCAATTACTATGATAAATCCTTCCAGAGTAAAGAAGGCTGTCATGAGGCTCTGAGGTAAAACATGTGTCTTGAATGAGTGAGACCCTAGCTTCCATCCCTGGTACAAACAACAACATTCTATAGTTAAGGAAATTCCAGCACAGAAAGGTTAGGTGACTGGCCTGAAATCACACAGTCAGTGCTGGAGCTGGGATCTAAAACCAGATAACCTCTCTGCAGAGGCCATGATTGGAAGGAGCACATTCTACTCCCTTCTGTCTGCACAATTGAAAGGTCTCCTGTGGAAGATCTTTTGCATCCATTTGGCTTTCAGATGAGCAGGGGGAAAAAAAGGCTGCAAAGCCCGATTTGGAGACACAGCCTGCAGTGCTGTTTCCTCTAGAAGGGTGGTGCTATTCCAGAGCCACAGACAGGCTCCAGGCCCCACCCACTCCCTGAGCATCTCATTTCCCGTCCTTTGTGGCAAGACTCTCATAAAACTATTCATTTCTTGGCCTCCCAATTCTTATCACAGGCTGTGTTCTTCACACTGACTGTATAGAAAGAGGAGGTACAGTAAATGCACCCCAAATAAACCTCAACCCAGACCCTTGCCTGGTCTGCATTGGGAATTTAGGGGAAAAAAAAAAAAAAAAAAAAAAAACTATTCATTTCTTAATTCTGATGGCAGAAGGGAATTTAATCAAGTTGCTTGAAGATGACGCCAGCCTCCTGCTAAGCCAGCTGCCTCCCGAGGGTCATTGGGAGACAACGCCCTGTTAATATTTAGCTCCAACAGCAAACATTATGGCTTTCAATTTAGAAGATTATGCTTCTGGTTAGTTATGTATCATATGTGTGTGTGCGTGCGCTCGCTGGGTGGCTCAGCTCATCAGTGCAGCAGCATTTTGCCAGGGTTATAAAAAATGCCATTTTCTCTGTGAGCCCTTTCCACTCAGTGATCCAGTGAAGTAACATCGGGATCAAAACCATGTTCTGAAAAATAATTGATCTACTCAGTAGCTAACAGACCTGCATCTCAACCACCCATAAGAGTCATTTTCAGGAGAAGCTAAAAGCGATGGTGGGAGCAGGCTGCAGGGGGTGACCATCTAGGGCTAGACTCAAGGGAGCGAGTTGGTCTCTGTCCGTGGTGCTGAACCCGGGCTGGCCCAGAATTGCCTGGAGCTCAAATGAATCCCGACTAGAGGGACTGGCTGATTGTCTGGGGAGCTGTGCCCATTCTATGGTCTTGGATCATTACATTTTCCTTCT
The DNA here is from genome assembly GCA_004027635.1 of Crocidura indochinensis. Lineage (NCBI taxonomy): Eukaryota > Metazoa > Chordata > Mammalia > Eulipotyphla > Soricidae > Crocidura > Crocidura indochinensis. Next base: position 3,607 of record PVKC010048514.1, on the reverse strand, counting down.
TTCCAGAGTTCCCAATCCTCTCTAATTCTGGATCAAATGCTCCAACTGCCTTCTCTCCTACTTGCTCTCTCTAGCAGCTGCCTTTGTCCTGAGGAGCGCATTCTGACTAGCCATTTGTGATTTTTCTTTTTCTGTTTGGATGCTTAGAATGGCACAGAGCCTCTGGTGGGAGAATTTCTGTATTTCAGAAATACAGGCCATGTCTATTCCCTGTGTTCGCACTTCCTCTCCCTCAATTTCCCTTTCCAGGCCATCTGTATTCACAGTTGCCCTTCCTTTCTCCCCCCTCCCTCTTTCCCTGTCTCCTCCAATTCTACACCCTCCTTCCTCCTTGACACTTCTCAATCTTTTTCCCTCCTCCATACTCCTTTCTCTATCCCTCCCCCACCTACCCCCATGTGCCCTACCCCATCTATCAAAAAACTGCTTTACTTTATCCAGCTTTTCCTCTTTCCCTCCTTCCCTGTCATCTGTCTCCATGTTCTTTCATGCTTCTTATACTTTTGTCTCTGTTATACCATTTTCATTTCTCTCACCATTTTTTCTTCCTCTCTACTTTCCTCTCTAGGCTCCTCTTGTTCTCTTTCTCTCCCTACCTCATCTCCATTCTTTCCCTGCCATTTTCTATTCCTTCTTCCTCTTTGTCTTGCTCTTTCTCTCCCCTCTACCCACCACCCATTCTCTCATCTCCTTTCCTCCCTCTCGACATCTCTCCTCCCTTGCCCCTCCTCTCCCTGCACACACATCTCCTTTCTGGGAGCCCCCAGCTGCATGGTGAATTCATTTCAGCAGCTATTAGGGATCAGCACCTGCCTTGATTCTTGGTGGGAAAGATGAGTTTGAGATAAGATGGGCTGTTTCAATCTCAGCACATCTGTAATTGCATTACCATTAAATTGCACCATTTTCCAAAGGTGAGAGCCCAGAGCCCTTGTGCTGAGAATCTTCTGTGAGTCCACTGCTTGGTCCTGCACATTGTGGCAGCCCCAGGCATAGGGGAGACCCAGTTTTATTTGACCACCATATCAATGCACCTTGTCTTTGGATTCCCTTATTTTCCATTTCATTTCAGAGGCAAAAAAAGAACTCCCGGGAGTTATTATTTCTAACATACTCTTCTTGCAGATAAAGAAACTGAAGCTCCAAGAGGGAAAGGAATTGCCCAAGGTCACATAGATATGAGTCACTGTGCCCACTGATATCTCTAATTCTGCAGCTTTCTTGCCAGTTATAAAGATAGCAGGGGAAGGTGAGGCAGGAACATAAACAGAATTCAAAACTTTCAGGTACCTGAAGGAATGACTTTGGTCCAATATGCCTATGAGAATCTGTCAGATTATATGGGCAGGATCTGGAAAAGACTGAGAGGGCACAGGATGGCAGCATCATGGCTCCTTGTTGTCCAGTATATTGGAACAAGATACAGGATAGTGATTGAGCCTAATGCAGAAAACAAACAAGGCAAGCATGGGGTAGTGGGAGAGTAGTAAGTATCTGGAACCCTTCTCCAATCAGATAGGCTGGTCTGCAGAGCTGAGTTCTATTTTCAGTGAGGATCTATAAAGTGCAACCAGGAAACCCAGGCTAAAGTAGGCCCTTAATAAAGGTATTAAGTGCCAGTATGGAGTTTAGTCCAGGGTCTGCTAGTTTGTGCCAGTATGGAAGTTAGTCATGGTGATTAACTGAGAAAAAGGGAGGCAGAATGGACTAGAGCCTGAGCAGGAGAGGCAGGGAGAAGATTCCATCTGGGGCAAATTCAGAAGGAGAATCAAGATATCAGAAAAGGCTTCAGACAGGAGAGCTGGAGAGAGAAGAAGATGAGCCTAAGGAAGGACCTTGCTGGCATGGTGCACCCTCAAAGAGCACTCTTTGACCATAAAGGGAGTTGTCTTATCTCCTGGCACAGAGGTCCTTGGGAGCTCCTGTCTTGTTGGTATCCTGATTCTTTTTTGGGGGACACACCCTGTGGTGCTCAAGGGTTACTCCTAGTCAGGAGTAAATCATAAATCACTCCTGGCAGGCTCAAGGGACCACATGAGATGCTGGGGGCCAAAACCAGGTCCTTCCCAAGTTAGCAGCGTGCTTTCACACTGGTCCCCATAAGAGTTTTGTTTTGTTTTGTTTTGTTTTGGGGCAACACCCGCACTTCTCCAGGGTTACTTCTGGCTCTGCACTTCGAAGTTGCTCCTGGCAGGTTCAGGGACCATATGGGCTATCTTGATTCTTGATCTATGCAGAATCAAATACAATCCAGGCTTGTCTCTCACTAGGAGTCAATTTACAATGCCCTCCAATAGTCAGTCAGCCTAAGGAAAGGTATCTTTTGGGGAAGGTGTGAGGGTGTGTAGTGAGATTATCACCATAGTGATCTCTAATAGACCTGGTACCAATAGCATCAGGAACCTGGATAATCAGCCAAGAGGTGCCAGTCCTCAGCACATCATCCCCAGCTCCAAGGTTGGGAGGCCAGGAAGCAAACAAACAAAGCACCAGTGGTTGTGTTCCCCATACCTTGGGGTCAGCATACTGTAGTAGCTGCACCTGCTTTGACAAATCAGTTCTTTTGAAGCCCAGCCTGATGCAAAGGGAGCACACGGTACCCAGGGACAAAATGGGGGGGTTTAATGATGTGAAATAGCTCCCTGTGTAATCTGGGTGCGCTATAAGGGCTGCTGAGAGCCTCTAAAAGCTTCCCTGGGCTGGCCTGCCTCTGAGCCTGGCCCATTATGTTGTTTGCTGCCTTGTGATCAGGATGAAACCAGCCCCTGCCTGCCTGGCTCCAGTCACATTACTCCTTTCTCCCAGTGCCAGCCCCGCCCCTGGAGCCCCCACCACGGGTCAGTGGGCACATGGCCGACAGACCCGGCAATTCTTAGATAAATCAATTAGGATAAATGAGCTTAGTGATGTACAATGCCCTTGCTCTACTGCATGCCTTCTGAACTATTAGTTCTCCAGAGAAGATTAATTACGGGAGCGCCATGCTAATGCTCTTTTAATGGAATCTGTTATTTAAGTTTAAGAAGAGCAGGTATTGAATGGATGGGAGTTAGATACCTCTTATGTGCATCCCAAATTGAAGCAATAGATGACGCAACTTCCAGATAGTAGTGGTGGTAGGGAAGACCCAGAAGCACACTGATCCCTACAAAAGGATGCCCCAAGTCCCCAAAAGTTCTCCTGGAAGACATTGGAGTGTCTTTGGCATTTACATTTTTGGAGAATGATCTCTCACATGAACTCAGGAGGCCCCAGGGCCCCTCTGGGTATTTTTGTACCCATCTAGCAGCAGTTCAATGTGGGTGCGGATGGTGCCCTACTGAGCTGTGGATTTCCCAAGCCCCTGGAGACACACATAACTTTTATAGTGTGCAGGGACAACATAGTAATGGGGATGAAACCTGGATCAGTCTACTATATACAAGTTAAGTGCATTATCCCTTGTATATCTCTGGAATTCACATTTTACCCTATTTAAGTCGAAATTCTTGGATTGGTTAAAAAAAACTAGAAGAGATTAGAGGAAAAAGGATAGATGGTCTTAATGGAGTCATGAAGTGATATATAGATTATGCTCATTTGGTATGGGATCATATGAATCAAGGTT
>PVKC010048513.1:0-10916 GCA_004027635.1 Crocidura indochinensis | reverse complement strand
AAGCGGGGTTTGAAGCAGGACACAGCAACTTCTCAACTCCAGAGACATACAGAGACATAAACAAGAGGCTTAGTTTGTTATGACAGTGTTTGCCTACCGAGGTCAAACTCACCCTCTTTTATGAAGCCTCGCCAGGGGTTTGAGCCCCACTATTTGAGAAGCACTGGTAATCTGACCTAACAGAAAAGATACCAACTATGAGTTTTTTGACAATTGTATCAGGAGATATAAGAGCATGTGGGATTCTCATAACCCTATTAAAAGATATACCATAGTATGTTCTATTCTTAAGCTCACAGAAATAAATGAATCAACATGTTTAATTCTTTTTTTAACATGTTTAATTCTTCTCAATTAAAATTTTAGGGGGCTAATATAGGGGTAGGTATTATAATTCTTGCATGTCATCAACCTGGGTACAGTCTTCAGGATAAATTCCCTGCACACAGCCCGGAGTAAATCCTGAGTGCAAAGCCAGGAGTAATTCAGGGTATTAATAGGTGTGGCTCAAAAACAAAAACCAAATGTTGTATATTTTTGCACTAAAAGTGGTTGATGTTCAGTAAAAAAAAAAAAAAACAAAAAACTAGACACCATAGAATCATCATTATTTTAACAAAGCCAATACAATTTGTCCTTATTCTCCATTTACTTCTTTTTACTTTCACAATTTTAGCTTCACTTGCAATGTCTATGAACAGTCCCCTGCAAACCCTGCCCAGACCAACTTTTTTTATATGGATGTAAAAAGCATATCTTGTACTTCCCTTTCTTACTCCTCATAAATACACTTTCCCTTATTGCTCACATATTTGTTGAATTTTAAATAAAGAAATATTTTGTAGAAATATTTATGTAAATTGTTGTTTTTGCTTTGTTTTGGGAGGTCACATCCATTAGAAATCATGAGTTATTCTTAACTCTGTGTTCAGAAATTAATTTTGGCTGGCTCTGGGGACCATCTGGAATTTTGGGGATTGAATTCAAGTTGACTGTTTTCAAGGTAAATAAGCAATAGCACACTACCCAATGTGCTATTGTTCCAGACCCCAAATTATTGGTTTAATAGTTATCAATTATACTTAATTAAATCCAAAGTACTTTTTAACACGATGAATAACCCACTGGTAAAAGAAGGAATTTGGTGATAAGTTTTTTCAATAAACTTATAATGACCAATATGAAAAAAAATGCTGCCATGGCAATTGAAATTTTAAATTCTTAGATGAAAACTTAGCTTAAAAAGTTTCCTGTGCTAGAATAACACTTAAAGTATCTTTGACTTTCCCTTTACTCTTTATCCAACCATAGTTGAATTCTGCCATTTCTACTTGATATGTTGAGCCTGACACTTTTCACCAACTTCAGACCAGTTTTCTTTTATTTGGCTTTTACTTTCTGCCTCAATTATATTCAATGAAAATATTACCTCTATTTCTAAAACAATGGAATCATATTCATTAGTCAGAGAGGTTTGATGTTAGAAGGTATTCAACTCATAGGATAGTTTACTAGTTTATAATTCTCTTTATATTTCAAAAATAATATCATTTGGTTTTTTTTTTCAACAATAGCAGGTGGAAATGTAAACTAAGTCAAAAGGAGGAGACAGCAAATGTAATCACTCATATGGGATATAAAGAATAATCTCAAAGATACAAAAAATAACTAATGAAAAACAAACCCTTGGAATATGACTGCAGAACATGGTTAATCAGAAGTAAGAGGAAAGGGATACAGGAAAGGATGAAGTGTTCAACAACTATAGTAGAGGGACAATGGTATTGTCAGAGTCACTGTATTAGTTACATATTTTTAAAGAAGTATAAAACTGGGGGCCCGAGAGATAGCATAGAGGTAAGGCATTTGCCTTTCATGCAAAAGGTCATTGGTTCGAATCCCGGTGCCCCATATGGTCCCCCGTGCCTGCCAGGAGCATTTTCTGAGCATGGAGCCAGGAGTAACCCCTGAGCACTGCTGGGTGTGACCGCCCCCCAAAAAAAGAAGTATGAAACTGTACCCTAAAACATACTTGGACTTTATAGTTCAAGTTGTCTCAATAAAAAATAAAAAACTTTTTATCTATTTTGTTTTACTTTCAAGTGTTTCATATTTTTAGCCTTTTTTAATTTTTTAAATTGAATACCAGTGAGATTAAGTAAATGGTTTAATTTCAGTCAGATAACATTCTAACACCCTTTTCTTCACCAGTGTTCATTTTCTACCACCAATTTCTCTGATTTTCCTCTCATCCCCACACAATGTGTCTAATTTAATAAATACTACATAAATTCTTGGTTACAAAATAATTAATACCTTACTTCCATCTCTAGTTTAGCAGAGCAAGTTAATAAACTTTTCATACAGAAACTGATATCTTAGAAGAAATTTCAAAACTTGGTACAGTATTGTTGAGCATAGCAAAATCAAATTAAAACAGTTCAATTCATAAATAGATTGACTGTGACAAAAGTGGCATGGTTATATACATGTACATGCAGTGCTTTTAAAATAAAACAAGTGCATTTAGCTGAAAGATGAGTGACCTGTTATTAGTGAAGTAGGGTTCTAAAACAATTTCACCTTTCATAATTTCAACTTGATAGAGCTTTACATCAGTATCCAATAATAATAATAATAGCAATAATATCAGTGATGAACCTCTTCAAATATACCTAGATATATGTTCTAGAAATATTATATCTGGTATTAAATATACTTTTCTGTAATTTAGAGTCAAAGAGCTTAGACATGCAGCATAATGTTTTGGAAAGGTTGAATTTTTAACTTGCATATATGAAGTACTTGGACATGTTGCTTAACCTTTCTAAGCCTGAATTCTTACTTCTTAAATGCAGATAATAAGAGTAACTACTTCAAAGATAGTAAAATTGAATAGGAGAATTGCTACTCACACTAAATGCCATGTCAAAAGAAACTAGTGGCCTGACTTAAATCAGAACAAGAAATCCTTTTTAGAAAAATAGAAAAAGGAGACAAAATACTTATTATTAACAGTTGTAGCCTTTGCCTCCTCTTCAGAATTTTATATTCATTTCTTGTTTAATGTATTTAAGTAGAATTATTAGTTCAATAGCAGCTCTGTTGGCTCTGTACCCAAACCTAAAGGGAAATAGTTTCTTTTTCTTTTAGAAGTTAGATGAATTTGTTTAATTTTCCAGAGTGAATTTAAGAAAGGTTAAATACTTTAGCTTTTGTGCCTGCTTTGAGAACTTTCTTCGAATGTCTAAGTGAAGGTCATGTGCCAAATATTTGTTGGGTCATAGAAAAATAAAAGTAAAGCTGAATTTCTTATGTATAACCTAAATATCCACAGGTTTTGAGTTTCTGTATTCTATAGAAATATCTTTTATTTTCTTCAATTTACTGTTATCCACTGAAATAAAAGCCAATGATTGTATTCTCATTTCCTTCAAAATTTCCCAAATATAAGCAAAGCCAGTGGTGGGTTTTCTTGCCTGTAATAAATTATCTATGTTTTCTTATTGTCTAATAATTTTGACATTTTTTTGTCTACCTCATTAACTTGAGAGCAACAGATTGTGGTTGCTTTTTCCAAGCTGTTTCTTCTTTTTATCTTTTTTCTTTGTATTTTGGTCCACACCTTGTGACCCTCAGAGGTTGTTATTTTTGACTATGCACTCAGAAATCACTCATGGCTTGGGGGACCATATGGGACTCTAAGGAATTGAACTATGGTCCGTCCTAGGCTAGTGCAGCAAGGCAGAACCTTTACCACTTGCGTCACCACTCCGGCCCCAGCAAACTACTTCTAAAGAAACAAAATTTTTGTCTTGCCAGGTGACTCTATATTCCTTTATTCATTATTTTATTTTATAATTTTTTTTATTTTGGGCAACACTTGTCTCTGTACTCAAAAATTATTCTTGGCTGTGATTGAAGATACATATGAGATGTCAGTAATGGAATTTGCCTTGCATGCAAGGCAGGCACCTGATCCCTTGTTCTATCACAGAGACCCCTATATTTTTACATTTATTTTGTGTATATCTTTCCACAACTATGAAGCCAAAGCTAAGCTCTTTAAATCCCCAATGCTTTGTGAAGTAGCTGAATTTGAATATTAATTATTCCCCAACATTTTCATTTTTCTTTTAGATCTTTGCTTCTCTCTAAATTAATCAAATCTTCCTTTATAATATATAGGATGTCTACTGTCTTTCATCCTTGTCAGCTCCTCTAGACTCTTCACAAGTGTGCTTCTCCTGTCAGTAAGGGACATTGTTCCTTAGTATTCAGATACAAAAAAAAAAAAAATCAAATAACCCTCCTCAGACTTTTATTTTGACACTGCGATGTAAAATACCATTAATACTAGAGTTTGAGGCAAATCAGCTACCCCATTTCACTCCATCTACTTGACAGATTTATTTCTATAGGAGGAACATCAGAAGCTGTTGCCTTTTAAAATCACACCAACTCTCCCAAACATCTGGCAGTGCTTAGGATTTACTCTTGATTCTGTACTCAGGGATATTTCCTGACGGGCTATGAGAACCCTAAGGGATACTGGAGACTTAACTGAAGTTGCCAGCATGTAAGGCAAGTGTGCTACCCATTTTCTTCTGGCTTTAGCCCCAACCCCCACCCTCAAAGTCAGATTCTTAAGGCTACACTATAATATGCATTTGAGTATTGGATATTTTAACCCTTCATGGTAAAAAGAAGGGATAGAAAGAACAGTACCTTGGAGATTTTGTTATGTTTCATATTGTTTTATTGCTTTTGATATTCCTGGATAATTAAGTTGTCAGTTAAGTGACTCATTCTGGATGTTCATCTTCATTGATTTCCCCCATTCTTTCCCACTCTCTGCCTCCTTTGGTACAAGTTTGGGGGTTTGTCTTAGGTATTCCAACTGTAATACACTTATGCAAGACAAGTAAAATATATGATTGCAGGGGTCGGGTGGTGGTGCTGGAGGTAAGATGTCTGCCTTGACTGCGCTAACCTAGGACGGACCGCGGTTCGATCCACCGGCTCCCCATATGGTCCCCTGTGCCAGCCAGGAGTGACTTCTGAGCGAATAGCCAGGAATAACCCCTGAGCGTCACCGGGTGTGGCCCAAGAAACCAAATATATATATATATAATATATATTATATACATATATTATATATAATATATATACATATATACATACATATGTATGTATGTATATATACATATGTATACACATATGTATGTATATATGTATATATACATATATATATATATGATTGCAGAGTTTGTATTTCTTCTTTAGGGCATATAGGCGATAGATATCTCCAGGCTTCTGTTCTGCTTAGGGGAACTCAGAGTGTGTGCTGTGATTCTAAGAATTGGGGCAGTGAAGAACTAAGGAATTTGCTTAAGAACTTTCTCACCTTTGCAGAGCAGCAATGGTTTTCTCATCTCTCAAAAAATCTAGCGATGTGATTTGAAATCTCACAACACTGCTGCTGATTATATTCATTTGATCTTACAATCAGTTTGTTATGATAAAATTCTGCCTCATAAAATTTTTCAGTCAATGTAGACACATATAGAGGAATTTTAGATTCCTCTATTAGAACTCTAAAAGACTTTTTGTTATCTTTATGGAATTACATATGACAAAATGATAAAATGAGTGAATGATAGACATTCAAGTTTGACACTCATTGAACATTTTAAAAAGTGGCATATGTTGTCTTCTCAAATCATTTACCAGTAACTGAGATATATTAGTCACTCAAAGCGATAGTTTTGATATGATATAATCCATCTCTTCTTATAGAAGTTATACTGTCAGGTTAACTCATAGAAATAAATTTTATCAAGAGGGATTCCTAATAGACATTCATCCTTAAGTTTGAATGATGAAATACCTCAGGTCTTTTCGTCTTATAATAATGTTTTCTTTTTAGGCATGACATATGGATAAATATTATGGTACCTACACAGGATGTTTCAGTGATAAGGGTGGAAAGTTGTATGCATTATTTCTATGTTTATTTTCATTCAATGGAAGCTATTTACATGGTCACTTCATGTTCAATAGAGCCTGAAGAATATAGTCTATCTCCAACTCAGATATACAAAAATTTGGGTTTTCTAATTGGATGGAAGCTTCAGACACACAGTCTTAATCATTAATGTTTTCAGTAGAATCACTAAAGATTCCAATTTCTAGAGAAAATTTAATACGCTCATAATAACTTTCTCAACTTCCATCAAGAATCCCCTGAACTGTGAATAATACCTTATTATCTCATTGAATTGCCTAAAATTTACTTCTCTGGGAATGTTTATGTTGAAATATGTCTGTCATGCATATCTATGAGTTCATTTGAATACTTTATTGGACACATTTTATGTTTAAAATTTGTAATAAATAGTCCCTGTTGCAGTATAGTGATTGTTATGGTCCTTTTCTCTGGAAAAAAAGAAAAACAATGTCTACTTTGAAAATTTACTATCACATTCTAATTTATTCTGTGTATTTTATATTTTGGTGCGTAAGATCATATCCTATTTATGAAAAAAATAAAAATAATAAGAAAAATTTTCTTATTAAATTTCTTATTAAAAATAATAAGAAAAAAAGTAAATTAACTTTCTTAAAAATATTAAAATAATAATAATTTGGCCAATAAGGAGGGGTTTCAGTAACCCTGAGTCCATAAGCAAGTCTCTTTTAGAATATGATCTTAGAGAAAAATGAGTGAGAAAATCAACTATTATTTATGTCCATCTATAAAAAAGGAAGGAACGGTTTTCACTACTTCAGGAGTTTCCTTCCTCAGAGTAATTCATGGGACTAGGACAAGTGTGGGGGAGGCAAAATAGACACAAGGGATTGTTTCCAATAATAATCTTGTGCTCTGATCTTTGAAAATTGATGTTTTTATTTCTATTTGGAGAGAAGGAGAACTAATTTTGCCTCAGATCTTTAAGCCTCTCATATCCTGAAGTTAGTCTGAGAGGTGCTAGCACACGAACTGAGGTCAATGAGACTGTCATTTTCTGTGTAAAGAAAGGAAGGAGCTGTACTTCTCTATGTCGCAGATGTCTTTTCTTTGTGGTAGTTTTCTAAACTCTGTGGGCTTAGCAGTTTGGAAAACTAGGAGAAAAGTGGTAATTGCTTATATGTCTTACTTATTTTCTTTACGCCTTTTATCCTGGTCTAAAATATCCAAATTCATTCCTAGGAAATTTGACTTTCACATAGCTGAAGCAGAAAATACATGGGCGTGCACAGATTTTGTTTATTGTCTAGAGCTGAGAGAAGTGGAGGTTGTTGGAGATTTCCCAGATGCTCAGAACCAATTGCTACATGATTTTGTCTGATTATGCCATAATGCCACCATGTTTTCAATCAGTTTGGGATGTGACATAAATAGGTAGAAGGAACCAAAAGGAGATGAAAAACTTCCCTATCTGTTTCCAAAATTTGTAACAGTTGAGAGGTATGCATGAACACATTTTTTTCAGAATTTTCGCTTTTCTTGATTGCTGGTTGCCTTTCCCCACACTTCTAGAGATCCAAATTCTAGACATATTGTTACTTGCTATACCACATAGTAAAACTTCAGCCAGCCCACCTGATGTAAGCAATTAAAGTGAACTCTAAAAAGGAACATGCTATTTTACATTTAAATTCAGAATCTCTACCTCCTTGATACAAATTTCTGGGCAGTTTTTCTGGATGATCTGGCACATGTCTCACACAGTCAATATGAGTGATGAGAGGGACAAGAATAAAGTTCACTGTCATATGTAGCAAGAACACCATAGTGTACTTAGTCATGACATTCACAAAGTAATTAATGACATTAATGTGTAGCTATGTGTCTCATGGTAATAAAAATGTTTATTACAGTTGTTGGAGGTAATGTGAAAAGTAAGACACTTCACTTATGTCCCATACAGCCAATGTTGGTTCAAGTGCTGGCACTATATATGGTCTCTAGCATGTCCTGGGGTCCCTTCTGAGCAGAGTGTTAGGAATAACCCTGAACACCTCTGTATGTGTCCCTGAGCTTGTTCCTTTTGGTTTATATTTTCCCTAAGGGAAGAAATATAAAATACAGCTCTCAAATCATTTACAGGAAGACATGGTGACCTTTCTGTTTCTTCCATGCACTTGGACCAAATATCTGCCATATAGAACATAGGTTATCAATCGTACATGCAATTATTAATTATTAATGCCTATTTATATTTGTGATGCTAAATATTTATAGGACAACCAAGAATGAACATATTTGCTTGTATAATCTCTTACATTTAAATTTTTATATTGTGATGTTAAATATGCATGTGATATCAATCAGGAAAGTACATATTTGCTATGATTACACCATTTAGATTTTTACAAGTATTATTGTTTAGGTAACAGGGTTACAATTGTGTTACAATATTTATGTTCCTGCTATACAAATTTATTGCCTTTTTGGCACTAGCTACGTTGCCCAAGATCTACCACATTTCTAAAGTAATTTGTACTCCAATTCTTTCTTTCCTTTTCCCAACCTTCAGGGTCACTGCTTGGTAATCACAGTTTTTAGTTAAATGCCATGTGTTTACTATCATTCTATTCTGTATTCAGAATATATTCTGTGTTATATTTCTCTATGCACAGGGGAATGAGATATTTGAATGAGTATTTGTCTTTTTCCGTCTCACTTAAAAATTTTATTATATATGGGCAGGAGCAATAGCATTTGCCTTGCAAATGGCTGACCCAGGACAAACTTCATTTTGATCCCAGGTATCCCTTATGGTCCCTCAAGCCAGGAGCAATTACTGAGCACACAGCCAGGAATAGCCCCTGAGCATCACTGGGTGTGGTCCAAAAACAAAAATAATTATTTATATATAGAGAGATGTCAGACTCTATAGCAGGAACTATCTTCTGCATAGTACAAATTAAATTTAAAGTTCTCCTTTTATTTTGTTTCTATGGAAAAATATTTATTTTATAGATACCAAAAATTATAATGTATCTTAGACACATTAATGACCAAATGCCTTTCAATTACCAGAGAAGACATTTATTATAATTTAGATCCTAATTTTCAGTATATATATATTGGTTTTTGGGTTACACTCGGAAATTCTCAGGGGTTACTCCTGGATCTATGTTCAGAAATCACTCCTGGCTCAGAAATCACTCCTGGGGACCATATGGGATGCCGGGATTCGAACCACCATCCTTCTGCATGCAAGGCAAAGACCTTATCTGCATGCTATCTCTCCGGCCCCAATTTTCAGTATTTTTACTTATAACTAGGTGATGGCAGTGGAAGCAGATCCTTTGGGAGGTAATTAGGTAATGGTGGTGGAACAATCATAACTGGGATTTCTATTAAGATTCCTATAAGTACATATAGAAAGTGAAATAGGTGTTCTCTTCATCTATGCACTCTACTATATTGACTTCTTTATCTTAAACTTAGCCTGTAGTACTATGAGAGAAATATTTTTTTTATTTTTAAGTACCTTACCTAACATTTGCTTATTGGTGTAGGAGAAATCACTATTTTCTCATACATTTTTCAGATGTTTAAACATAAAAAGATATAGAAATCAAGAATGTGCACAGTAAATGACTGATAAAGCAACATCAGTCCAGCCAGGAAGAGGTTCAGATACCTTCTTTAGGAGGCCATAGAATATCATCTCTAATAATATGGGCTTATAAATTTCACACAGAAGGGAAACAAAAATTTGGAGAAAGGATATAACGGGTTATTGTCAATACAGATAATTCACAGAAACACAAATAATAGTGACCAACTAAACATATATATTTTAAATAGCAGAAAATGAAATTAATAGCATAAATCTTAGTGAAGATCAGAATATAAATTATTTTCCTATCTTTGTCTATGTATTGACCTTTGATAGTAGGTCTTTTACTTTAGCATCTCATCTTGATCAAAATTTTAAAATATCATGAAATAAATCTTAAAATTACCACAAAAACATTCATCATAGTGTAACTTATAAAGGCATTACACCAGATAGCTTTTCAATGTTCCATGAAATTGTTGAAATAAATTATAGCTGCCCCATGTAATAAAATCCTACATAGCCATTAAACATTACTGTCTTAAATTCCATTTAGGTTATAAATAAAATACGTTGAGCCTCTCGGTCTATCTTGTAAAGTAATACACTGGAATGAGTCAATTATATACACATTCTATTCCTTTGATTGTACTTATTTGAATAATGCATATTATTTTTTAGAACTAGACTTTATGTTATTAATCATTTGACAAGCAACAAAATAGACATGCAAATAAAATTAATTACAAAAAATAAACCTGATGCTAGCACATGCATTTTAGTCAATATTGCCAATTGGGGATAAATATTTTGTCTCTGTGTTCAAATATAAAAGAGAAACAAGTTAAAAACAGTTATCAGAGCTGGCTACTCTAGAGAGCTTCTTTTCTGGCTATGTCAAGGAAAGAATTTTTAGACAGTTTATACATACACACTGTGCACCATTCACTCGCTCTTTGTCAGAGCTTTCTGTGTCCTATAATTTTACACTCTAAAAATACTCAGTGGTGAAATATTGATTTTCTCTCTAATTTTTGCTCATAGTTTAGTTGGATACCTGGTAAGGAATCTACTCTGCGAATATCAGCACTGACACTGCACTTTGTTCTTTAGTAAAGAAACACTTATGTTTTCATACTTTCACCTCAGGTAGTCTATGTATTTTTCATGGTATTCATACAGCTAAATTATATCAAAGGAAGGGTCATTATCCGACCTTAGAGTCAGCTAATGCTTAATATCCAAGCTGTGTACAGCTTTTCAGGAAGGTGATTGGTTACTATTTAAATTAATTTATCCCCTTTTTTGATTCATGCATAGTATATAGAATATCTTGGG
>PVKC010048512.1:0-10886 GCA_004027635.1 Crocidura indochinensis | reverse complement strand
TTAAACACCTTGATTGCAAACATGATTATGGTTGGGTTTCTGTCATGTATAGAACACCCCCCTTCGCCGCTCCGCACCATCCTGATTTCAATGTGGGATGTACAGATTCCAGGACCTTTAATGTAGAGGCGTGAGATCAACAACAGAGACTGTGAAAGATATAACTGGATGGGCACTGCAGACAATGACCAGGATTGGACAAACTGGTTTGCCTGGAGCCTAGAAATGGTCTTCTGTCAGGAAACTTCAGGGGTAGGGTCTCCTTGTACTTAGGCCAAAGTTTTTTCTTTCCATGACCTCCATACTTTGGTGGGCCCGTGCAAATGATAATTGCCACACTAACATTGTTTTTACAGTGCTCCTTTGACACCAAACCTTAAAAAAGTTGATGGTCACTATGACTAACAGGTATAAATAGCACAAACCTGAGAACAACAATCCATGTTAATTTATAAGAATTGTGTCTTTGTGGTGTCTTATAAATAATGCACTGTATGCAGTACTGAATGGTTGCATCATGCTGATATATTTAATTTTGTGTGTATCCTGTAATTATGTCATCATTTTTTCAGAGAACTTACTGTAAAGAACAAGATATACCTTTGATGTACTATACTAAGCATTGAATGTGTTTGAGTTTAGAAGGGTAATACTTCCTTATTAAAAAAAAAAAAAGAACACCCCCTTCACCAGTGCAACATTCCCATCACCAATGTCCCAAATCCTCCTCCTCAACACCCTGCCCCCGCCTGTACCCCCACCTGTACTTCCTCCATTCATTCTCATTGTTATGAAATTTCTCAATTTGATTATTTCTCTAACTACACTCATCACTCTTTGTGGTGAACTTCATGAAGTGACCTGGACCTTCCAACCCTCCTCTCTTTTGTCTCTGAAAATTATTGCAATAATGTCTTTCATTTTTCTTAAAACCCATAGATGAGTGAAACTATTCTGCATCTTTCTCTCTCCCTCTGACTTATTTCACTCAGCATAATAGATTCCATGTACTTCCATGTATGGGAAAATTTCATGACTTCATCTTTCCTGAGGTCTGCACACTATTCCATTGTGTCTATGTACCACAATTTCTTTAGCCATTCATCTGTTGAAAGGCATCTTGGTTGTTTCCAGAGTCTTACTATGGTAAATAGTATCCAGCCCCTGTTCACCAAACTTTTGCTTATAGTATCTTTAATAATTTTTGGTTTGAAAATTAGACTAACTTCAGGCTGGAGTGATAGTACATTGAGTAGGATGTTTGTTTTGCATGCGGCTGACCCGGATTTAATCCCCAGCACCACATATGCTTCCCTAAGCCTGGAAGGAGTAATCCCTGAGCAAAGATCCAGGACTAAATGCTGTGCACAGCCAGGTGCGACCCCAAAACAAACAAACACAAAAATTAAAAATAAAATGAAGTGAGACTGAATTTATCAAAGTAAAGAACTAGGGAAGTCTCCATGGCCTGAAATATTTCCCCCTTCCTTCTAATTTAAGTTGCTGTTGCAATGACCAGCAACCACATCTGATTGCCATAGTCACATGTTTGGTTGTTCACTGGAGAAGGCTGCACACTGTGGCAACTGGAAACCCAATGACAGTGCCACAAATACCATAGTTGTCACATGTGGACAATATCAGGGATCAAATCAGCTGCCTCATATCCGTAAGATGTTCACTCTGCCACAGAACTATCCCTGTATCAGCCCTCTCTCTCACAAGATTTTCAACTATAATTTTCTAGGTATTAAAGGATGTCTCCACTTCATTTTTGGTATGTTAAAACAATAAGCAAATGTTTGCAAATAGAATTGCCTTAGAAACTTTAAAATATGGGGCCCCAGGATGGCTCCCTAGAAAAACATCTGTCTCCAAGTGTGAGGCTATTTGTTTCATCACGTGCATCACCCCACATGCTAAGTGTGGCCTGTGCAGCTCTGCCTTCAATGTGAGCACCACAACTAAAGTATGCAACCCTGCTCACTGCAACAATAAAGAGTTGAAAGAGAAGAGAGGTAAAGGGAAACAAAATAAAATCAAACATCTTGCTACTTTTTGTGTGTTAATGGAATTTTGATTACATTTTATTTGTTTTGGGGCCACACCTGACTATGTTCAGGGGTTACTCATGGCTCTGGCAGGCCATCTGGGATGCCAGGGATCAAAACCAGGTTAGCCATGTGCAAAGCAAGTGCTCTATTCGCTGTACTATTGCTATGCCCCTTTTGATTATATTTTATAGATGCAATATGTAAATATGAAAATTTTATTTAAATTTACATATACATTTAATAAATTTTACATATTTACATATTCGCCTTGCATACGGCCAACAGAGATTGATTCCCCAGCATCCCATAAGGTCCCCTGAACCCACTAGGAGTGATTCCTGAGAGTAGAGCCAGGAGTAACTCCTGAGCACCACCAGGAGTAGTTCCAAAGAACAAACAAAAAGTTTCATGAAAATTTAATTATGAACATGTGTATTGTAAATTTAAATATAATTTTAAATTTGACATATTTACATACTATAAATAATATAATCTATGTTTGTATATATTTAATGAATACATACTGGAAGTTATAAATAATGGTCAGTGAAGCAGATGTCAAACTAGTACAAATCTATACAAAACATTCATACTATGTAGAAAGGCCACAGATCTAACTGTATTATTTATCATGAAAAGAGAAAATCAGGGCCAAAGAGATAGTACAAGTCTAAAACAATTGTCTTGCAAAAGCTTCAGACCTTGGCTTAATCCCCAGCACTGCGTATGATCCCCAGGCAACTTCAGGAATGATCCCTGTTCACAGAGCCAGGAGTAACCCCTGATTACCACTGGGAATGAACCAAAAACCAAAAAGGAAAAAGAGACAACTCACAGTGTCAACTCCAGCTAGCAGCATCTCAGTCATGTTGGCGTAGATTTCCTCCAGCGTCAGCTCCTGACTGAGGAAGAGGTCCGTGAGCACGCCACCCTGCACTCTCTGCCCTCGGTCCATCTGGCACTGAATGCTGCTCAGCTTGTTGTCAACATGAATTTGGCCTGTTTGAGACAGTATTTGTGTTGAAAGAAATTTTCATTAGTAAGTATCATCTTTTCGGTGAGTCTCTGTCCTTCCAATACTTCTAACTCAATCTGGGTCAGCACATTCATAGTCTAAAGGAAAGCCAGCCAGGTTTTCTGTCTACCTTGAAACTTCTCTGTACTATTCTTTAGCCCCAAATTAGGTCTTTCTCAAGAGCTGCAATTAATAATGAATTTTTAGAGGTGTGAAACTCTTACCTGTATTTTTAGTCACAAACTAATGGATTAAAAATCTTTCCCACCTATCAGCATTTTACAGATGGGGCCCATATGGCTTCCTATGCAACCCCAGGATATTTAATGGGGCTCACAGGTGAAAACAGAGTAGATGAGGAGCCATGACAGAATATAAGAAGTCCGACAACAGATGAGCCGCAGGAAGAAAACAAAGTTGAAAAAGAGCTATGGTAAGAAAAATGTTAATAAATACTACCATCATCACTATGAGCATGTTTGTCAAAAAATAATTATAAAATAAAAATAATTATAAATTAAAATATGAGTCACATACTCCCAACCCACATGCTTTCTGCTTATTTGACACCTCTGTCTAAAAGTTGTTGTAGGTCATCCGCTATTGTGACACCCACAGTCTGCATGAGTGAGCAATACAGCATTAGCAGTAAATTCAGGTCAAGCTGATTGTACAGAAAGTGCCCGAAATTATTCTCTTACTGAAATTGAAGAGTCCATCCCAGGCCCTGCAGAATTCCAGCCAGGGTTTTGGAATAAAGGGGCGGAGCCATTTGGGGATGGCTCCAGCATACATGGAAGTCTTGAACATGCTGAACATGAGTTCCAAGGCCTTGATGTAATCCACAGTGGACTGTGGGACGGGGGTATCCAGGCAGCCCAGACGACTCTCAAAAATGATGGTGGCCACGCCTACATGAGAAAGAGTTTAGAAATCCCCTTCTTCCAGATTATTTACTCTATCAATACACTTGCATATGAATATTTATGTCTTTGAAATTCACTTTCAAGTCCAGATGACTTGCATGACTTTGTATCCTGAGGTCTACTCTAGCTCTGTGCCCACAGAGCTGCTGGCCAGAGCCCCTACTACACTCTTGCCTTTCTCTCAATTGATCCCAGCCCTGGATACAATGCCCCAACCTTTCTTCAGCTCAGACAATTTTTAGGAACTAAAAGGTCACTCCCAGTCTCCCAGAGAACTCCAGACCCAGACAATAATAAGTGTGTTGCTGATTAGCCTCATTGAAGCACCGAAAAATAATTTGCCACATGTCTACAACTCACTTCTGATAGTTACTAGTTTTAAAAAGCATTAATGTCAAACCTTTAAAGTGTTTAACTTGCCCATGTGCTGCCTTGCACATGGCTAATCCACTTGGTTTGATCCCCTATACCACATATGGTCCCCAAATGCCTCTAGGAGTGACTGCTGAGCATAGAGTCAATAGTAAACACTGAGACTCCCAAATATAGCCCCAACACAAAACAAAACAAATGTACGCACACAGATCAATTTAATTTGAAGGTTAAATTTTTTAATAAGATGACAGAAAGTCCTCAGAATAAAGCAAGGCACAAAAGAAAATGATATACTATCATTTTAGTTTTTGAGTCATAACCAGCAATGCTCAGGGATTATTCCTACCTCTGAAATCAGAAACTACTCCTTGGGGTTAAGGGGCCATTAGGATGCTGGGGAACAAATCCAGATCACCTGCATGCAAGGCAAGTGATCTATTGCTCCAGTGCCTATGCTAACATTTTTATGAGACGG
This sequence comes from Crocidura indochinensis, assembly GCA_004027635.1. Lineage (NCBI taxonomy): Eukaryota > Metazoa > Chordata > Mammalia > Eulipotyphla > Soricidae > Crocidura > Crocidura indochinensis. Next base: position 6,041 of record PVKC010048512.1, on the reverse strand, counting down.
GGGTCCTCCATAGATTTGAGAGGTACTCCCTGTGTGGTGCTCAAGGTCAACAAGGTAGTACTCAGGGAACTATGTGGTACAAGAATATTGCCTGGGTATCCTGCTTGCAAAGTATATTCCTTTACTAATCTCCTTGGTCCCTGGTTTTTGTTCTAATTTTTTTTTTTAAGTAAGAAAGATATCCATTTGTATTTCCTTGAAAATGTAGAAAATAGTTCTTTTGGCAGCGCTCAGGGGTTCCTCCTGGCTCTGCTCAGAAATCGCTCCTGGCAGGCTCGGGGACCATATGGGATGCTAGGGTTCAAACCACCGACCTTCTGCATGCAAGGCAAATGCCTTACCTCCATGCTCTCTCTCTCTCTGGCCCCAGAAAGTAGGTTTTTTTGTTTTTTTTTTTTGTTTTTTTTTTTGGTTTTTGGGTCACACCCGGCAGTGCTCAGAGGTTACTCCTGGCTCCACGCTCAGAAATTGCTCCTGGCAGGCACAGGGGACCATATGGGGCACCGGGATTCGAACTAATGACCTTTTGCATGAAAGGCAAACGCTTTACCTCCATGCTATCTCCCGGGCCCCAGAAAGTAGTTCTTAAGAGATACAAAAGGAATCATAACTTAAGTAAGGACAGAGAGCAGTTTCAAATCATACATTTTGCATTTCATTTTTGAACCCTGTGAATATACTATTAAGCTACAATAATTTTTTTAGTTAAATAAGATGGTTGGAAAGATGGCTCAATGAGTTGAGTGCATGTTCTGCAAGCAGGAGGTTCAGGTTTAATCCCTGGCACTACAGGATACCTTGATTACAGTCAGGAATGGTGCCATCCAGCACAGAGCCAAGAGCAGCTCTCAGTACTGCTGGCCCCTAAAAATCTACCATAGAGTAAATGATGTCTTCTCAATTTCTGTTGCTTTTAATATTTTTTATTTACTTACATATGTTTTGGGGCCATGTCTGGCAGTGCTCAGGGTATATGACCCTGACTCTTGTGCTCAGGGTTTACTCTTGGCTTTGTGCTCAAAGGTCACTTCTGGCAGTGCTCAGGGTTGTGCCTAGATTTGAACTAGGGTCATATCCACAGTCACATAGTAGGCAAGTGCCTTGACTTTTGTACAATCTCTCAAACCCATTTGTTGCTTTTTTTTTAAATTTTTTTATTCTTTTATTTTTTTTTTGGCTTCTGACTATCAGATAGCCATGAATTTTGCTTTTTTTTTTTAAGTAAACATTTGTTAAAACAAAATGTTGCCCTGATTAATTGGAACACAGATATTTAATTTAAAGGAACTGAAATTGAAATGGAGTTCCTGCCCCACCTCCCTAAAAAATACAGATACAGAAATGTATTTTTCCACTTTTCAGATAGGGGTAGGACACACAGGCAATCAGCACTCTGAGGGTCATATGTCTAGGTGGTTAGCACAATGTCAATGTCCTAGATGATAGCTGCTTTTTAGCAAACACTCATTTCCATCCTTCTCAATACCTTCTCACCTTCCATTGAATATTTGAAGAAAAGGTCATTAATATTGGTCACTGTTTCTCCATCTTCTGTCTGACTCTTGAGAATGTAGATTCTTTTAATCAAATCAGCAATAACTTCATTTACTTCGCCAGAAAAAATAGCCACATCTTTGGGTTTCAGAATTCTTTGTTTCAGTACAGTTCTCATCTTGAGCCACTGTTCACCCTCCCTAAAAAAGTAATTGTTTCAAATCATCTTACACTGACATTCTTTTTTTGTTTTGCTTTGGTTTGGTTTGGTTTGGTTTGGTTTTGGGGCCACACCCGGCAGTGCTCAGGGGTTACTCCTGGCTGTCTGCTCAGAAATAGGTCCTGGCAGGCACGGGGGACCATATGGGACACCAACAGTGTGATTCGAACCAACCATCTTTGGTCCTGGATCTGCTGCTTGGATCTGCTGGATCTGCAAACGCCGCCAAGCTATCTCTTCAGGCCCACACTGACATTCTTAAAAGTAATTCAGGGAACTTCTAAAAAAATGCCCATCAATAAAATAATAAGTTCTGCTAAGAAAAAATGAAGATAGGAAAGATTTGCCAGAAAGAGGAGTAACTTTGGCCTTGAAGTCTGTTAGAACTTAAGTTCGCTGGAGGTAAGGTGCCTGCGCTAACCTAGGATGGACCGCGGTTGGAATCCCCGGTTCCCCATATGGTCCCCCGTGCCTGCCAGGAGCGACTTCTGAGCGAATAGCCAGGAGTATCCCCTGAGCGTCACCGGGTGTGGCCCAAAAAACAAACAAACAAAAAAATAAAAACTTAAGTTCAAGAAGTTAAGGAGAACAAAAGTGGTCACTGGGAATCATGATTATTAAAATTATTTCCTTCTAAAAGGTTTGATTAATATCATTACAAATAGATATGAGATTAGTCTGGAGCAATAGCACAGTAGGTAGGGCATTTGTCTTGCATGGGGCCAATCCAGATTTGATCTCTGGCATCCCATATAGATCCACGCGCCTGCCAGAAGCAATTTCTGAGTAAAGAGCCAGGAGTATTCCCTGAGTGCCATCGGTTGTGGCCCAAGAACCAAGATCTTTCCCCACAATAGATATGAGATTAATTGACATAGAGGAAAAATTCTGATATGTATATCAATATCAACTTTATATATGTATATATACATACACACAAATCATGTCATACTTGCTCTTAGTTGGGTGAAAAATATGACATGATCTGAAACATATTTACTTATTTTATTTAAATATTTACATTTATTATATATTTATTATTTATATATTCATATATTATAGATAGATAGATGATGAATAGATAGATGATAGATAGATGATTGATAGATAGATGATAGATAGATAGATAGATAGATAGATAGATAGATAGATAGATGATTGATAGATAGATGATAGACAGGCAGGCAGACAGAGAGACAGACAGACAGATAGATAGATAGATAGATAGATAGATAGATAGATAGATAATTGATAGATAGATGATAGACAGGCAGGCAGGCAGGCAGGCAGACAGACAGACAGACAGACAGACAGACAGACAGGCAGGCAGACAGATAGATAGATAGATAGATAGATAGATAGATAGATAGATAGATAGATAGATAGATAGATAGATAGCTTGAACTGATGTTCTGTGCCCCTGAGGTCCAGCTGAGAGCTTTGCCTTTGCTTGCTAACAGTCTCTATTCCAACCCAGAATAAAACAGAATCTTGCTCTAAGGGCAAAAATTGAGTCTCCCAGTAAGACCAAATACTTCATTTTAAATACTTTATTTTATTTTATTTTATTTTATTTTATTTTTGTTTGTTTTCTGTTTGGGGCCACACCCAGTGGTACTCAGGGGTACTCCTGGCAGGCACAGGGGACCATATGGGACACCAGGATTCAAACCAACCAACCACCTTTGGTCCTGGATCAGCTGCTTGCAAGGCAAACGCCGCTGTGCTATCTCTCCAGGCCCAATACTTCATTTTAAATAAAAATAATAATCACAATCTCTTAGGAGACTGGAAAAACACCCATTGTTGTGAGAAGTATTTACGTCCTTTTTTAGCCTACGAGTTAACCTCATCCTTGATCTAGTGACTTTAGCTCCCTAGATTGTCACTGACTAAACACCTGGAGTCACAAACATTTCTTGAAGGGCTGGATGATAGTACAGGGGATGAGGTGCTTGCCTTACAGTCAACCCAGGTTTGATCCCTGGTACCCCAGTTTCTCCCAAACCCACCAGAAGTGATTCCTAAACCCATAGCTTGGAGTAACCCCTGAACATTGCAGGATATGGTCCCAAAACAATCTTCTTTTTTAATAAAGTTATTTCGTGAGAAACAGCTCCCAAACCTACCAACCCTGAAAAAGACTCTATTTTTGTTGTTTGGTTCTATTTTGGGCTTGGGGAACCACATCCAGAATTACTCAAAGCAATGAACCAGGGCCAGCAGCATGCAAGACAAGCACCCTGCCCACTGTACTATCACCAGAGCACTGAAAGTCTTTTAGCACAACTGCACTGGGAAATAATACTTTATTGGAAGCTGATTTGTAAGGACCCAGCACCCAGGGAAGCAGGCATCCTCTGCTTATATTCCAGCCTGACTCCCACATACTCACGCTGAGATGAGCCCGGTGGATCTCCCTCGTAAGTCTCGGTATTCCTGCCAGGACTCCATGTTGGCTCTCTGGGGCGCGGCCCCTTCTGCCCAAAGCACCTGAGCCACCATGTCTCGGTCTGCAATAGATACTACAAACTGAGGACCAAAGTGAGACTTGAAGATTTTTCCATATTCCTGTGTGTGCTTCTGCTGCAATACCATGGAGAAATCAAGAAAGGAAAAAATACAGAAATATAATATACTTTTGACATACACATTCATGTGTGTTAGGTGAGCAGAAAGTTGGGACAGAGGATATTCTATATTATAGATCTGATCAGAGTAGTACTTTATTTCTGAGAGAACATATTTTCACATCATTAATCATTACCATGTCAGTCTTCTTACTTTTTAAACCTGGGCTTTGGATTTTGTGTGTGTTTGTTTAATATTTTAGTTGGGTTAAAAAAAGAAAAGAGGGAAATGTCACTACAGATACAGATGAACTTTAAAGTCTTACGCTCCTAAATCAAACAGGTTCTGGTCTCTTCCACGGGTCTTTAATGGTTCCCCAAATCTGTTATGCAGAGGAGAAAGTGCCTGTACAAAGTGCGAGCAAAAAAATATATCTCCGTGGCGCTGGAGGTAAGGTGCCTGCTTGCCTGCGCTAGCCTAGGACGGACCGCGGTTCGATCCCCCGGTTTCCCATATGGTCCCCCAAGCCAGGAGCGACTTCTGAACACATAGCCAGGAGTAACCCCTGAGCATCACTGGGTGTGGCCCAAAAATCAAAAACCAAAAACCAAATATATATATATATATATATGTGTGTGTGTGTGTGTATATATATATATATATCCTAGGCTGGAGAGATATTAGCACTTGCATTGCACCTAGCTAACTCAGATTCAATCCCTAGTACCGCATATGAACATGGAGTACCCCACCAAAAAGCTTCTATATACAAATGACTTTTTCATAGATAGATAGATAGATAGATAGATAGATAGATGATAGATAGATGAAAGGTAGATAGATGAAGATATATAGATAGATCAAACTCCTTTTTGTTTTTGTGATATGGAACATTATATAAGTCTTAGAATTTAGATGTTTTGGTTTTTTTGGGGGGGTCCATAATCAGGGGTTACTCAAGTGACACTCAGGGGTTACTCCTAGCTATGCACTCAAAATTCGCTCCTCACTTTGGGGGACCATATGAGATGCTGCGGATCAAACTCAGGTCTGTCTTTTGTCAACCAGGTGCAAGGCAAATGCCCTACTGCTGCACTATCCCTCTGGCCCCTAGAACTTAGATTTGTATAGATACTAAGTGAAGACAGTCTGGATTGTGAATGTTGGCTCACAGTTTACTAACTGGATGACGTTAGAAAGTTAGGTACCATTGTATACAAGTTTCCTCACCTGTAAAATAGAGAATATAACACCTCATATACAAGAATTCTAACAATTCTCGATTCTATTATTTATAAGCATCATCAATAGCTCTTTGCGCTATTCCTTGTCTTAAAAGTTCATCTTATGCATTCTAGTTTACAAAACCATCCCACAGCCCTAATCTCATCTGCCCACACACTAACCCATAAAATGGATAAGGACTGCTAATGTTGAGTCCAGAGGAAAAGTGATTAGTCATGACTTCCACAGGTATTTGTAGAACAGCTAATATTGACATGAGTCACACTCATTTCACGTTTGAAATAGCTTCTGGTGCCTCGGTCTAAGATGTCTGCTCTGGGTCAGGATGATGGTTCAAAAAGCTCAAAAGCACTTTGCACTCTGGAGCCTGGGATTCAGTCCTAGACACAGTCCCTCATGCACATCTGGTGTGAACTAAAACCAAAAAAGAAAAAGAAAGAAAGAAAGAAAGAAAGAAAGAAAGAAAGAAAGAAAGAAAGAAAGAAAGAAAGAAAGAAAGAAAGAAAGAAAG
>PVKC010048511.1:0-11473 GCA_004027635.1 Crocidura indochinensis | reverse complement strand
CAGGTTATTATTTTTCTCTTCTTCAAACAAAACCACATAACTTGAACTAACTAGTCCCGCATCCCAATTGGGGGTGGGGTATAAGGGAAGTACCAAGACTAATCAGGTGTAGGACCACCAAGTAGTTAGCTAGGCACAGAGGGGACTACTTATCCTGGCAGCCCCGGGGTTGAGGGAAGAGGACATGTGAGGTAGGATGGGAACGGAGGCGGAGGGAGGACAATTTGGTGAAGGGAAATCCCCTGATTTTATGTTAACATGTACCTAAAATATTATTGTCAACAATATGTAAGCCACTATGATTAAAATAAAAACTATATAAAAAAAAGAAAGGTCCCATTGTCCTGACTAATCCTTTAATTCTTAACTGAGAGTTCAGCACTTTAATGTACTATTATTTCTTTTGAAAAGAAAAGTTAAGATTACAATGTGTCTTTACAATCTATTGAGAAAGAATCATATATGTTCCCAAGAAAAGTCCTTGAGAGGTGGAAGAGTATGTCAAGAATTTGACCTAGTATGGTACATAACTAAGCTAAGATTCCTTGAAGCTGCAATGAGTCTGGAGACAAAACAGAAAGATAGAACCTGTTCACAATGGGCTGATCCTGCCACCTGCTGTTTTGTTTGGTCTCTTTTTCTGGGACTATAAATACAATTGGTGAAGGAATGGAAAATAAAAGCTTTACCTCCTACATCCCAAGACAATTTACCCTGTGAACAATGCTGGCTCTTGTAGTATCTAACACAAATTAAAATTAGTTGTTGTGTGCTTATTATCTCAGAGCTAATTCCAGTATGTGCTTCTCAGGTCACCCCTTTTGCGTGGAAGTAGCATCATCCCACATCTTACTTCATAGCCTTGATTCTGCAACATCCCACACATTCTTCACACCAGCCATGTCAGATTCTGTCATTCTTCCAAGTCAGTAATGCAGTCTTTTAGGACTCAGAGACACTCTGCCAAACACAGTTCAGTCTCCAGCAATCCATCTGAAGAGACTGCAGTCACCAAACTAGTTAACAAGCAAAGATGTAGACAAGGTTCAGCTAGTGATGTTGATAAACCCTGAAATCACCTCCTTCCACAGGCACACTAAACTGATACTACATATGGAAAAGTTTCCTCTAGGTGAAAAAAAAGCACCAACATTTTTTAAAAAATCTACACAGCTGAGTGACTCTAACACATTGGACCAACAGGTTAAAAAAGCACACTAAAGTGGATGGGAGAAGTTGCATCATAATCCTTTCATTAATTACCCTCTGCTGAGCTTGAGAATACTCCTATAAGGGAGTTTCTGTAGTCATTGGGTGCTCAAAATTTTTCAGCAGTCACTCAGAAATTTCCCATTAATCATCTGGCAGTGGAGTTCAAGTGGATTCATGTTTCTGGTTCCCAAAGAAAGGTACAATTCTTGGAAGGCTTCAAGACAGCAACAAATCCTCCAGCCTTTCTAAGAAGGAGGTCTATGGGGTGGTCCTAGTTATGTGATCTGAATGCCAGGTTCTTGATCTTAGACATATCTACAGATCTATGGAGATGTTCTTAGGGCACAGCGCAACACCATTGTGCTTTCTTTCTATTTTATACTTGCCAAAATCTCCCAGAAAGAATCTTACATACAATGCTGGAGTCATGGAATTAGTGACTGATCATCTAGATTGGTGGCAGGAGGGCTTTTGCTATAGTCTTACATTACTGAATATATTTACATGCTATAGTATAGTGGGTAAGCACTGGTCTTTCACACCCTGCACATCACAAACCCATATTGAATCCTCAGGACCCACATGGTTCTATGAGCCCTGCCAGGAGTGATCTTGAGCAAAGAGACAAGAGCATTACTTAAAAAAAGAAAGGTCACATAAAATTTCATCATATTCAATGGTTAAAGGTTGAGAGATTTTCCTCTAATATTAGGAACAAGATATGAAATGCCCAATCTTGCCACTTTTATTACACAATAGCGTAGAAATTCTTGCTAAGGCTATTAAGCAAGAAAAAGAAATAAAATGGATACAATTTAAAAAAGGAAAAATTATTATTATTTGCAGATGCCATGTTACTATACATAGAAAACTTTAAAGAATACACTTAAAAGTTATTAGAAGCAATAAACCAATATAGTAAAGAGAGAGACTACAAAACTGATATGCAAAAACTGCTACAAATGAGGAGAGAAAGAAATCAAGAAACAAATTATATTTACAACGAGAGCAAAACAATTATTTAAGCATTAATTTAAAAAAGAGATGAGAAATTTACACCTTGAACTTTGTAAGATATTACTAGAAAATAAAAGAAGACAAAAGGAAATGGGAATATTTGATATTCATCACTTAAATAAATTAGCACAGTTAAAATGTCTTAACCAAAATAATATATTCATTACAAATCCTATGAAAAATTCCAATGGTATTGTTTAAGAAAATAGAGCAAACATAAATAACTTTTTTCTTTGAACTTAAAATTATAAGTTTTAAGTGCGTTATAATGATCAAAACTATATAGTACTTAAATGAAGGCAGACTCTCAGAACAAGAGATAGGATTGAGAGATTCAAGATAATCTCTTAGATATGTGGGAAGTTTCAACAAAGGAACTTGAAGACTGAAGTAGACCAAGGAAAGTGTCTTAAAAAACGTTGTTTGGATAACTAGTCAATCAGAGTTAAAGAGAAAAAAAAATCTGGATCTCTATTTCAAACCATATACTGAACTTTATTCAAAATAAAGTAAGATTTTTATATTATGTCCAAATCTATAAACACTTTGAGGAAAACATAGAGCTCTTTATGATATTGACAAGAGAATAGTCTTCAATAATTCAACCTAATTGACAGTGAAATAGGAGCAAAATGGGGCCCGGGAGATAGCATGGAGGTAAGGCGTTTGCCTTTCATGCAAAAGGTCATCGGTTCGAATCCCGGTGCCCCATATGGTCCCCCGTGCCTGCCAGGAGCAATTTCTGAGCATGGAGCCAGGAGTAAACCCTGAGCACTGCCGGTGTGACCCCCAAAAAAACAAAAAACAAAACAAAACAAAGAAATAGGAGTAAAAGAAAACAAACAGCATCAAAAATGTTATTTGCATTGAAAATATGGATAAAATGCAAAAGAACTCTAATAATTGGGAAAGTAATTTTTATACATCTAAAAGTGATATAAAACACTCATGAAACTTGATAACAAAATATAAGCAACCCCATTAAAATATGGTGGATGATGGGAATACTGCTGATGGAAGTTGACACTGGTGGTGGGATTTATTGTTGTTGAAATATTATAAGCCTAAAACTCAACTATCAATAACTAGGAAGTCACATTCATTAACTAAAACTTTATAAAAAGTTTTTAAAAAATAGAGGACCTGACCAGATAATTCCTTAGAGAAAATGTAAGATAGTAGGTATATGAAAAAGTACTTAATTATCAGGAGAACATAAATCTAAACAACTATTACCTTATACCAATAAAAATGGCACCCATCAAAAGGAACATAAGCATATATCAAGAAACTAAGGCAGACAAACTGACAATAGGTTCCCACTGACTCAAAAGAGCTATTTTCAACACAGTAAATGTTCTCTGAGGGGAAGAGAAGTGCCAGGACAGAAATGGGTCTTCCAGCTATCACTGCTGGGCTCCAGCCAGGTGCACAGTCTAAGAAACTGAGAAGATTGAAAGACTAGAAGCACTTTTTTTTTTATTACTCAAAAGAGCCATTTTAACCCCAGGTCAATATGTCCTAGAGTACTACAGCTCTTCTTTGCTTTTCAGCTGCACAGTTCTTTTAGTCAATGAGCCACACTGTGACACATAAAAAGACAACACCACGTTGCAAAGGCCACAATGAAAACCCCACCACATCTAGTAAATGAAGTTATGAAGACTCAATAAGTAGCCACCTATATAACCTTTCTAATAAAGAGTTTAGAAGGAAATGTTGGGGATAAACAATGATCTAAAAGAAACCATAGAATGGACTGTTAATATGACTCAAGAGGATATGAAAGTAGAAATAAAAACACTTCAAAAAGAAATGACAGAACTGAAAAACTTGGTAGGTGAAATAAAAATCTCACTGGAAGACATATAGTTACAGTGAATTAGAGCCATTTCTACTACCAGAGTTGACATCCCTTCACCATAGTTCCCTGCATGCATCCCATACCACTACCATTAGCTCCCTGAACTATTACTGTAACAGGTTCATTTTGTTCAGGGGTGCCTTTCAACCTGAAATTTTTTCATGGGGGATGACTTAGGCCTTAGTTAATTGAACATTGACTGCACAATCCCAAACATGGATCCCAACATTGGAACCGGCACAGTTTTTGGCACTAGCACCAGAAATCAAATTCCCCTTGGGAATGCCACCCTAGCTCTAACCCTCTCCGGGGTAGGTTCTTATGGCACCCTGAAGATGAGGAAAGAGCAACAACTTTATCTAAGAGCAGTTTGCCCTACCACACCACCTAACAGTGAGATGAAATCAAAAGATGCTCCATTCTAGGATCTGTGCAAACACCAAGATATCTAATTACAGAAGACTGACTATAACAACTGTGACTGAGCAGAACAAAAATAAATCCCACCACCTTTTTGTTACAGGATCTGTGCAAAAATAAGTATCTCTAGTTACAGAAGACTGACTCTGAGAATCACAACTGAGCAGAACTTTTTCAGACCACGATACACTGAAAATAGAGTAAATTACAAACAGAAGCAAAGAAAACACTTTAATATTTAGAAATTAAACAGCTCACTACTGAGTCAGTGAACAAATTAAGGAGAAATCAAATGATTCCTGGAAATAATTGATAATAAAGACTCAAGTTATTAGAATTCATGGAACACTGCAAACACATTACTAAGAAAATATAATTTATATTTGCAAGCATTCATCAGGAAGAAAATAACAAGAGGAAAAATGAACAATTTCTCAAAGAAGAAATATAGATGGCTCAAAGACACAAGAAAAAATGCTCTGACTCGCCCAGTGATTCCCAACTGTGAGTCTTCCCTGTGCGTGTTTTCCCACTACCTTGTCTCCAGCTATCCCCAGCATTCTGCAAGAAGGAAGGCCGCCTGTTTGTGATGCCAGGCTGGGAAATTCTATGCCCGCCCAGTGATTCCTGACTGTGAGTGTTCCCTGTGTGTGTTTTCCCACTGCCGTCTCTGAAACCTCTTGAGAGTGGGCTGAAAAGGGCCCCAAAAATAGCACTCTCAGAGCTGCAGAAGAGCGTGGCCACTCCACTTTGTGGCCACACACTCTTTCTAACCAATAAACCCCACCACAACACGCAAGTAAAACCACACTACTAGCATGACAATGGGGAAAACTCGCAGGAAAACACCATGCACAGAGAATGAAGACGATAGCTTGGATGACTTTAAAAATTCCAACTATCTGATTAACCTCTTGGATAAGAAACTTAAAATAGAAATATGGAAGATATTTGTAAAACTCAAAGAAAGCATAAATTGATCTGAACAGAACACAAAGACAGAAATCAGAAAACTCCAAACTAAAATAGCAGATCTGAAAAACACGGTAGCTCAAAGGAAAACCTCAGTGGATGGCCTCGAAAGCAGGGTAAGGGCAGCTGAGGACAGAAGATGAGATGCAGAAAAACTCAACACAGCAGAAGAAATTGGAAAAGAACCTTAAGACAAAGATCAGGCAATGGAAAAAGTACTCAAGGAATGTGAACAGATGAAAATAGAAACTCAACAGAAACAGCATAAGAATCATTGGAGTCCCAGAGACCCAGGTAGGAGGTGTCCAGAAAGAATCAACTGTCAAAGACATCATCAAAGATATACTTCCAGAGTTAAAGACTACATGCAATCAAATCCTGCATGCCCAAAGAGTACCAGCTAAAAGAGACCCAAAGAAAAACACCCCAAGATACATCCTCGTCACAACGACAAATCCCACAGATAGAGATAGAATACTGAATGCAGCAAGATCCAAAAGGGAAATTACATTCAAAGGAGCATCCCTAAAGTTACAGTAGACATGTCACAAGAAACTGTCAAGGCCAGAAAACAATGGTGGGATATTGTGACATGACTGAAATGAATGCCTCACCGAGAATACTGCACCCAGCCTGACTCATGTTCAGATTTGAAGGAAAAATACATAGCTTCATGGATAAACAACAGCTCAGAAACCAGTCTTAAAGGAAAAACTGTCAGGACTACTCTAAGACAAGAGAGACCAACAAACACAGCAAACTTATCTACAAAGATGACACTAAATCCTATGACAAACATCTCCCACAATGTCAATGGATTAAATTCACCAATTAAAAGACACAGAGTGGCAAAATGGGTCAAAAAGATGAATCCAACCTTCTGCTGCCTACAAGAAACACATCTGAGTAGTCAGAACAAACATTAGACTCAAAATCAAAGACTGGAGGAAAATCATTCAAGCAAACAACACCCTCAAAAAGCTGGGGTGGCCATATTAATATCTGATGACACCAACTTTATACTCAGAAAAGTGGTAAGGGACAAAGATGGATACTATGTACTAGTCAAGGGATATGTGCAACAGAAAGAAATCAGACTAATAAACATATATGCACCCAATGAGAGACCAACAAATTATCTAATATAATTACTGACAAATCTGAAAGAAGAAATCAATAATAACACAATAATTGTGGGAGACCTCAATGCGGTTTTATCAACACTTGATAGGTCAATCAGACTGAAACCCAACAAAAACATACTAGCTCTGAAAAGAGAAATGGAAGAAAGAGGACTAGTAGATATATAGAACACTCCATACCAAAAAACATGGATACACATTCTTCTCCAATGTACATGGGCCATTATTCTCCAGGATAGACTACATGCTGACACATAAAACATATCTCCATAAAATCAAGAGGATAGAAATCTTACAGGCTACCTTTGCTGACCACAAGGCTCTGAAATTAGATGTGAACTACAAAGCCACACAGAAGAAAAACTTCAATAATTGGAAATTAAACACCCTGCTATTGAACAACCAGTGGGTCCGAGATGAAATAAAAAAGGAAATCAAAACTTTCCTGGAAACAAATGATAATGAAGACACAAACTGCCAGAATCTATGGGACACAGCAAAAGCGGTCCTGAGAGGAAAATTTATAGCTCTACAAGCATACATCAGGAAGGAAGAAGGGGCATACCTAAATAACTTAATGATGCAGCTCAAAAAGCTAGAAAATGACGAACAAAAGGATCCAAAAATAGAGAAGCAGGAGGAAATAACAAAGCTGAAACCAGAACTCAACAAAGTGGAAAACCAAAAAACAATCCAAAAGATCAGCGAAAGCAGAAGTTGGTTCTTTGAAAAAATGAACAAGATGATAGACCATTGGCAAAACTCACAAAGAAAGAGAGAGAGAGAAAAACCTGATAACCCGTATTCGAAATGAAAACGACAGATACTGCAGAGATCCAAAGAGTAATCAGAGACTACTTTGAGAAACTAAATGGTACTAAACATGAGAACCTAGAAGAAATTTATTTATTTATTTATTATAATATTATTTTATATATATTATATTTTATATATTATATATTTATAAATTATAATATTATAATTTATATTGTATTCTTGAATATAGCTTTCCACAGTTAAGTAAGGAGGATATAGCATATCTAAACACCCCCATAACTACTGAGGAAATTGAAACTGTATCAAATATCTGCCTAAAAAGAAAAGCCCAGGCCCAGATGGATTTACTAATGAATTCTTTCAAACCTTTCAAGAGGAGCTACTACCAATCTTAACCAGGCACTTTCATGAAATTGAAAAATCGGGAAGACTTCAAAACAGCTTTTATGAAGCCAATATTACCTTGATATCCAAACCAGACAGAGATGCTGCCAAATAAAGAAAGTTACAGACCAATATCCCTGATAAATGCTGATGCAAAGATCTTCTTCAACAAAATCCTAGCAAATAGGATCCAATGCATCATCAAATAGATCATAAACTATGACCAAGTAGGTTTCATTCCAGGAATGCAAGGATGGTTTAACATCCATAAATCTATCATTATCATACACAACATCAACAAGAAGAAAAATAAAAATCACATGATCATATCAATAGATGCAGAAAAAGCATTTGGCATGATTCAACACCCATTCTTGATCAAAACTCTCAGCAAGATGGGAATGGAAGGAACCTTTCTCAATCTAGTTGAAGACATCTACCACAAGCCAATGACAAATATTATTCTCAATGGAGAAAAACTAAAGGCCTTTCCTCTAAATTCTGGTACAAGACAAGGCTGTCCGATCTCACCACTCCTCTTCAACATAGTACTGGAAGTGCTAGCTATAGCGATCAGGCAAGAAAAAGATATAAAGGAAATCCAGATAGGAAAGGAAGAAGTCAAGTTCTCACTGTTTGCAGATGACATGATACTCTACTTAGAAAACCCTGAAGACTACCAAAAAGCTTCTAGAAACAATAGACTCATATAGCAAGGTGGCAGGCTACAAAACCAACACACAAAAATCAATGGCCTTTTTATACACTAATAATGATAGGGAAGAGACGGAAGTCAAGAAGGCAATCCCATTCACATTAGTGCCACACAATCTCAAATATCAACTTGGAGTCAACTTGACCAAAGACGTTAAGGACCTATACAGAGAAAACTATAAAGCCATGCTCCAAGAAATAAGAGAGGACAGAAGGAAATGGAAACACATACCGTGCTCATGGATTGGCAAGATTAACACCATTAAAATGGCAATACTTCCAAAAGCATTGTACAGATTTAATGCAATCCCTCTAAAGGTACCTATGACATTCTTCAAAAAAGTGGATCAAACACTTATGAAGTTCATCTGGAACAATAAACACCCTCGAATAGCTAAAGCACTCCTAGGGAAAAGGAATATGAGAGGCATTACTCTCCCAAACTTTAAACTGTACTACAAAGCAATAGTTATCAAAAAAGCATGGTATTGGAATAAAGACAGACACTTAGATCAGTGGAGTAGGCTTGAGTTCTGAGACAATGCTCTCCAGACATACTATCACCTAATTTTTGACAAAGGAGCAAGAAATCCTCAGTGGAGCAGGGAAAACCTCTTCAACAAGTGGTGCTGGAAGAACTGATTAGCCACCTGCAAAAAAAAGCGAACATAGATCCCCAGTTAATATCATGTATGAAGGTAAAATCCAAATGGATTAAAGACCTTGATATCAGACTTGATACCATAAGGTATATAGAACAATATGTAGGCAAAACACTCCATGACATTGAGACAAAAGACATCTTCAAAGAGGAAACTGCACTTTCCAAACAAGTGGAAGCAGAGATCAACAGATGGGAATACATTAAGCTGAGAAGCTTCTGCACCTCAAAAGAAATAGTGCCCAGGGGCCCGGGAGATAGCATGGAGGTAAGCCGTTTGCCTTTCATGCAAAAGGTCATCTGTTCAAATCCCGGTGCCCCATAAGGTCCCCCGTGCCTGCCAGGAGCAATTTCTGAGCATGGGGCCAGGAGTAACCCCTGAGCACTGCCGGATGTGACCCAAAAAGCAAAAAAAAAGAAAAGAAAAGAAAAGAAATAGTGCCCAGGATACAACAGTCACCCATCGTGTGGGAGAAACTATACACCCAATACCCATCTGATAAAGGGGTAATATCCAAAATATACAGGACACTGACAGAACTTTACAAGAAAAATCATCTAACCCCATCAAAAAATGGGGAGAAGAAATGAATAGATACTGTGATAAAAAATACAAATGGCCAAAAGGAGATGCAAATCAAAACAATGATGAGATACCATCTCACACCACAGAGATTGGCACACATCACAGAGAATGAGAATAATCGGTGCTGGCGGGGATTTGGAGAGAAAGGAACTCTTATCCACTGCTGGTGGGAATGCCGTCTAGTTCAACCTCTATGGAAAGCGATATGGTGATTCCTCCAAAAACTAGAAATTGAACTCCCATATGACCCAGCGATTCCACTCCTAGGGATATACCCTAGGAACACAAGAATACAGTACAAATATCCCTTCTTCACACCTATTTTTATTGCAGCACTATTCACAATAGCCAGGCTCTGGAAACAACCAACATGCCCTTCAACAGACGAATGGCTAAAGAAACTGTGGTACATATGCACAATGGAATATTATGCAGCCCTCAGGAGAGATGAAGTCATGAAATTTTCCTATATATTGATGTACGTGGCATCTACCATGCTGAGTGAAATAAGTCATAGAGAGAAAGACACAGAATAGTCTCACTCATCTACAGGTTTTAAGAATAACAAAAGACGTTATTATAATAAAGACCAAAGACAGTGGGATGAGGGCTGGAAGGACTGGCTCTCAATGAGAATTCATCACATAGAGTGGTGAGTGTAGCTAGAGAGATGACTACACTAATTATCATGACAATGTTTCTGAGAGAGAGAACTAGTATGCTTGTCTCAAATACAGGCAGGGTGTGGGGAAGGAGTGAAATAGGGGCATTGGTGGTGGTAATGTTGCACTGATGAATCGGATTGTTCTTTTTATGTTTGAAACTGAAATACAATCATGTATGTAATCATGGTGCTTAAATAAAGAAAAAAAATTTTAAAAATGGTTAGCTAGCAACAAGAACTTACTAAACTTTCTGCAACACCTTAATGACCTTATTTAAGGTGCAATAATTTGTATATATTTGCTAGTCACTTTACTTTTATTTAAAATTTTCTTTCTTCTCTTCCTTTTTTTCTTTTGATTCTTTTAAAAACTTTACTCTCATGTATTTGGAACATATATGCATATATATGTCAACTAAGTGATGCATGTTCTTTAAAGTAAAAAAAAAAAGATCAATTAGGGGGCCCGATGGTGAGAAATTGTGAGTGCTGCCTGTGTGTGTGTCTATCCTCTGTCCTCTCACCAGAACCTTTTGGGAGTGGGCCAAAAAGAGGCTCAAAAAACTCGCTCTCCCAGAGGATCATTCAAGGGAGGGAATACAAAGGAACTGCTTCATAACATGAAAACCAGCTATTCTCACTACTTTGCAGAAACAACAGTCAAGAATATCTGTGGGGGGAGGTTGAACACCTTGCTTGAGGTCCCGGAGTTTAAAAATAGTCTCCATTTGGAAAAGTTTCCAATATGAAACATCTTTCCTTAGTTCTCCTTGCTGACGAGACCCCAACGACAAATCCCCCCCAAACAAACAAAATAGTCCAATCCACGAATCCAGGGGACCAAGGTTCAGCAAAAGAGCCTTTTTTGACACACTCTCCCTCTCCAACCTCACCATCCGTCTTGTCAAAAAAGCCTCAATTGCCTCCCCCACCAACTCTTTATTTCCATCTGTTAATCACCCCCACCTGGAAGATCCAGGGGGGAATGATAGGCAAAAAACAATGTAAAAGTTACACAACAATTCCCCCTTTCTGTAAACATGCAATAATAACATACAAT
>PVKC010048510.1:0-10886 GCA_004027635.1 Crocidura indochinensis | reverse complement strand
AGGGAGAGATGGGGGAGAAAGGGAAGGAGGGAGGGAGGAAAACAGGGACAAAAGGGGAACAGGTAGCGGAAGCTTATGGTCCTAAGTGAATGAACTACCAGAGAGGAATGTCAGGAGGGAGTGTGGGAGGATGGACCTGAGTGTTACCTAATAAGGTGGATGACCTATGTCCTGCCTGACCAGAAGCCAGAAGATAGTCATCCCAGAATTCTATTCTCATTTTTATTGATCCAATTCTTAGAGCATAATAAAGATATGTTCACTTGTCCATCTTTTTATACTTTTGTTTAAAAGTTATAGAAGGAGAAGAGAATTTGCCTTTCTCTGTAATCCTGCTTTAGGATTACAGAGGGTGTTTGCCTTACTCCCACATTTTCTTTATCCTAAATAAAGTCATTTACTGAAGTTAGCCATTTGTTCTCCAGTCTCTTGCTTCAGGACGAGAACCTGAATGTCCGCTCATGCTACAACAGGGAAGGGCAGGGAGGAAAGAAGTAGGAAATAGATTCATCAACTTCAGGGAATCTGTGTGAAGTTTCAATGTACTAAGCCTTTTGCTTCCTAGAGTCAGCACTCAGTGACTGCTAAGCTTTACAGGTATTGGAGGATAATAGAGAAGAATAAAGAAGGAACAGTGTCTCTATTGTAGAGATAAAGAAACTGTGGCTTGCCAAAGCAAATCGCCTTAGCCTAAAACCAGAGGTGGAAAGCAGCCAAAGCAGAACCAAGGAGCGTGTTTTTTACTTGACTTTATGATGTCCAATAAACATCTGTGGACTGAAACACATGCTGAGATTCTGAGACATCCAGAAGCCATGGTTGAGATATAATCTGGTCCCTAACTATGATTATAACTTTTGGCTTTTTTTAAACTTTATTGATTGATTGATTAATTTGGGGGCCACAACCAGTGGTCCCTGGGCTTACTACTATCTGTACTCAGAAATCGCCCAGTTAGGCTGGGGGACCATTTGGGATGCCTGGAATTGAACCTGTTCCTTCCCAGGTTGACTGCATGCAAGTCAAATACCCTACCGCTGTGTTCCCTCCGGCCTCCAAACAAAAGGGCATAACTGTTACATGGGATACTGAATGGGCAGGTTAGCAAGTTCAGCAGACAGAGACCTGTCCCCTGAAAATCTGGAACTTCAAGCAATGAGTAACCCCCAGACCCCACCCCCCACCGCAGGACTGATCTACTCTATGTAGCATTTCCTCTCTTCTCCCAACCCCTGCCCCTCCCCAGTGTTCTGGAAAAAGGTAAAGCTGGTGGACTCTGAAAGGGAGCAAGAAGAGCTGAGCCTGTGCATTGCTATGCAAATACCTTACAAATTGGAGTCTTAAATCTGGCCCTAATGATGCCATCCTGCTTTGTCTTGCAGTTTCCCTGCAAACATTCCGTTCTGCACCTAGCAGGTGCCAAATGATTCCACACACTAATAATTCATGCTCTGGCTCCATGAGGTGGGATGGTAGCTGTCACCCTCCCAGCTCCCAGGGCCCAGCCCACGCCCCTGTAAAAGCTGCCTGATTGAAGTTCTTTGCAGTCCACAATTCAACAGCCTTCTTTTATCAAGACCCAGGCAGCAGCTAATCATGTGAGGGACTGATGGCAAATCCAGAAACCGGGCCGATCCCACAAAGAGACTGATTAAAAGCTTTCCTTGAAATTTGGAAAATAATAATTTTTTAAAACGATAACATTAAGGAAAAAAATCCCCAGATGTACAAAGAAAGCCAATTTAGTTGGAGCCAATCCTTCATCCTCAGAAGGATTAGAAGAAAGGTTCAGCTTTATGCTAAATGTGAAGATAGCTTTGCAGCCAAAACATAGAACGTCCCGCTAATTATTCTTTCAAGCTTTAACATGTATTTTATTAATCATTTTTTTCCCACTTCCAGTTTCAAAGCCGCAGATGTAGATTCATTTCAGTGAACAGGAAGCAGAACTTGCTCAAGTTGAGTGCATCAGCTGTGTGGTAGATGGGGCTGGCCACACCAGGGGAGGTGGTTGTGAGGTTCAAGAATGGACAGATGTCAATAATTGGAGTATTATTCTCTCAGGAGATAATCTGTCTCTAACATTTCCCCATCACATATTTAAGACAGAACAATGTAGAGTTTTCAGAGTTTCTCAAAGCAGAAGAAACAGCAGAAGAAGTATGTCCATTTTGTGGAAATAAAAAATGATCAGACTTGAACACAAAATCCAAAGTCAACGACAGCTGCACTAGCATTACGGTGGGTAGAGGAGGAGGAAGAGGGATGCATGCTGGGAACAGAGTGGAGGGAGGACAACACTGGTGGTGGGAATGCCCCTCATTCATGACTACTATATGCCTTAAATATTACTGTGAAAGATTTGTAATTCACTTTGCCCACAATAAAAAAAAAATAGTGAGGACTGGGTCAGAGAACTGATTCAATGGGTAAGCCACTTGCCTTTCAAGCAGGCGACCTGTGTTCAATCCTCAGCACTACATATGGTCCCCTAATTGCTGTCAGGAACAATCTCTGAGCACAGAATCAGGAATAAGCCCTGAACACTGCTAGATGTTGTCCAAAGCCAAAAAACAAACAAACAAACAAATGTTATGGAAATAAAGGACTAAAAAATGTTTATTTCTCATGAGGGATCCTCCAAAAAAAAAAAAACAGTCTAAGCACACCATTATGTAAAAGTTATATAACATTAAGGTTTCTTTATAAGTTCTGGGTGCCTTTATCCTGCTTCATCTTGTATGTGTGTGACTACACAATGATAAACTTATAAAAGAGTATAAAGTTAGTTATTTTATAATACCTTTTTGAAGTAAAACACCCACTCGAGTCAGTTATGTTACAGACTTGGACACAAACACACATATATTCTTTGATCCGGGAGATAGCAGGAGAGATTATTTCTCTGTGGTAGGGGATTGATACTTCAGACTTTGTATGGAGAACACACAGTAGCCCTTGAGCTTCAAGAGTGAGGGATCATTTTCATCTGCAAGTAAGAAATCTGTGGCCCAGAAAGTTTGAACAATCTATCCATGATCACAGCAGATAGCAAATGAGATGCAGAATTATCACATTCCTAACTTAAGGTCCTCTCCAAACCCAAACCTCAAATACATAGGATTCCTGCCTCCTATATTAAATAATAGGAACGGAAGATGAGAAATGCTTTATAAATTTAAGGTAGATATAGTATGATGGAAACTTCTAGGAAAGAGGTCTGCTAGGGCTCAATCTTGAGAGGCAGAAGCAGTTGTTAGGTTTGAAAGGAACTGTGCAAATAGGACTCCACTTTGGAAAGGACATCACTGGAACATAGAGGTTAGAAAGCATGTATTATGTTCAGGGAAATCAAAGTAGCCACAGCATGAATGAAGATAGATAAAAGCAAGGGTAGAAACAAAGTATGGGTTCAGACTGTGGAACTCCTGACTTAATAAAAAGCATTTTCCACTTAAAATGCCCAAGAAAATTGGTTGCATTCCACCTGCAGAAAACTTAAAAGGCTTGCTTAGATGACAATAAAAGGCATGTCCATGTAGCTAAAAAAAAAAACCCAAACAATAAAAAACAAAAAACCAAACATACTTGCTGGTATTGACATCCAACATTGTGTAAAAGAGTAGAAGACTTGAATTCATGTCCAGTTCTTGAGCTTTTTCAATTCAATAACCCTAAGCATGTGACCTTCTTTAGTAGAAACTGAACTGTGGTGCTTGATGACTGACACTGTTCTCAGCCATGAGTGTTTCTCAGGTTCGGTATCCTGTGCCCACTCGATAGCAAAACAATTAACAGAACCATATCAAAACTCCCCCTGAAGTATCTACCACCTTATCCATTCATACTCCAGAAATTACACATGGGGGGCTGGGCGGTGGCGCTGGAGGTAAGGTGCCTGCCTTGCCTGCGCTAACCTAGGATGGACTGCGGTTCGATCCCCCGGTTCCCCATATGGTCCCCCGTGCCTGCCAGGAGCGACTTCTGAGCGAATAGCCAGGAGTAACCCCTGAGAGACACTGGGTGTGGCCCAAAAGAACAAAAAAACAAAACAAAAAACAGAAATTACACATGCCAACTAATATAAGTAAATATCCAGAAGTATACACAAAAGCTCTCTCACTTCAGTAACTAACCAACACCAATAATGACTCAAATGAGAAAGCATTATCCCATTTTTAAGCGGGAAAACAGAAATTGCATGATTTTGACAGATCTAGTCCATGACCATAACTGCAGAAGCTGAAAAGACAGTTTTGTGGTGCTTTTGGGGCAAGAGGGATAGGACAGAGGTGAAGACACCTGCCTTGAATGTGGCTGATCCCAGTTTAATTCCACAACCACCTATGGTTTTGTGGACACTTTTAGGAGTGACCCTAAGCACAGCACTGGGAATGAACCTGAGTACTGCTAAATGTGGCCCCCTAATCACAAATAAATATATATGTATATATTTATTTATGTATGTATACATAAATTCTGATACTCTTCCTAATGTTATGTCATTGCAGACATTTAAATTGGTGATGGATTCTAGTTTGATGAGCTACCGAACATTTCAGAACTATCCAGGTAAACACTGAAAACAGTCTGAGTTCATTTTTTGTTATATATACCACATTCTGTCAGAGGATTGCTGAGATCAGGGCATTGTGTGGGATGTAGCTTGCTGGGAATCATATATCATATGGATCAGCCCACCCATTTTAAAAGATATATGATCTTCTCCGAAATATGGGGTTGCTAGGAGGATACAATGAAACAATATCTGTGCAGCTTTTGGGATACAATTAAGTATTGTAAGAAAAAGGCCCTATTCCACTTACCAAGCAAAGTTTTAAAATGTCTTCAAGAGAATTAGCTTTGGTGTGCTTGTTCTCTGCTTCCTGCTACTATGATAGAAATTCCTGCAGGCTAAACATATGCTTTACTTGTCCTAGACACCACACTGGCTCCCAGGCTAGCACCAAATTATTTTCCCAAACTCAGCAGTTTAGTGAATTAAAATGTAATCCCTTGTACTTTAAAATAATCGGGCGAGTGATGATAGCAATTTGCTGAGCAATTAGCACATGCTATGATTGTGTTAAATGCTCGATATCTTTTTTGATTCTTGTCATTTCTATAACTACCTGGTGAGGTAGTTACCATTATTTCTCCCCTTTCCAGATAAGGTCAGAGATCGTGAGTGGAAGGCTACAGCCCCAGTTCACACATCTGTCAACAGCAAATCTGGGGGGGGGGTCCAGATCCTGTTGTCTGACACAAGGTCTCAAGGCTCCACTCTGCTCATAAATGCTCCCCAGATTGTGTGAGCAGTCTCAACTGATCTAAGTACCATCACATCCTCCCCCACTTGCGTCCTTATAATAAGTCTCAGAACAACAGAAGCAGGATCATTCCCACTTTAGAGATGGAAACACCAAGGCTCAAAGCCATCTGCTAAAATGGAAAGCTGTTTTCTTTTACTGCAGAGAGAGGCTTTAAACTTTGCTTTCACTCATGGAAAAAAAAAATACGCATATCTGAAAAATCCAAAGAATTCTCACAGCAATTACAAAGTCTCATGCAACAAATACAACAGAACCTTCTTTAAAGAGCCGCAAATGCTTGGAAGAGCACGCACATAAAAACGTAATTTAAACACTTGTAGGTTTTACCCCCTTGTTGCCAGAGAAGAAGAATGTTTATGCACCAAAAAAATCTAGCTGCATTTCCCAGTTTAATTAGTTTTGTCAAGTGCCTACAATGTGATTTCCATGTTAATTTCCCCATCTCCCATTTCAGTTTCTTTATACTCCACTTCAATTATTTGCTTAAAAATTGAGAGAGGCACAATGGTTGTGTTCAAATTCCACTCCACTCAACTAACATTTACTGAAGCTCCATCAAATCCTAGCTCTGTAGAGTCTTCAGAAATACATTCCATGCTCAGTCGCTTGAAAATATTCTCAGGAAATCAGTGATCAGCAATGATCACACACCTCACGCCCTAATGGAAAATGGACAGTTCAGAACTTTCTCCACATGTTTTACAATATCTACTGTCCATAGGTTTATATTGACACGGCAAGAGAAAAACTTCCATACTAGCAACACACATTTTCTTACATAGTCCCTTCCTATTTAACTTTTCAGAGCAATACTTATCAATCTTTTCCAAACATGGCTCATTTCCAACTTTGTTTTCCCTTGTCCTATTAGTTGGTTCCCAGTTTGGTGTAGTGGACTCCACTGGTGCATTCTTTTTATTTATGTATTTATGTATTCATTTATTTATTTATTGCCAGTGTTCACCTTGGAATAGATTTGCATGTGCACATGCAGGGGTGGCAAACAGGATTTTTACCCTCACTCAAAATGGCAAAATGCAATATGTGTTTAGTATACTATTGTTAAAATTATATGCCTTTGTGTCAGTGTTTGTCTGTTTTGGCAGGTCGCTGCGTGGTGTGGCTCTCTGACTCTCACAGTTTAAAATTTTGGCTCTTTGTGTCGAATGTGTTCGCCACCGCTGAATAGAGGATCAAATGAAAACACATTGGAAAATTTGATCTTGAGGCAAAAATGCCTACATTTCCATAGGAGAAATAAATGTCCAATATCAGATATCATAATAATGAGAGGTCTCCCTGATCCTGACCATTTAGTCTAAGACTCACTAGGTCTTCATGCTTTGTTCATTTCTGTTCTGTTCAATACATGCTTGCTTTTCTTTTTTTTTTTTTTGTTTTTTGTTTTTGTTTTTGGGTCACACCCGGCAGTGCTCAGGGGTTACTCCTGGCTCCATGCTCAGAAATTGCTCCTGGCAGGCATGGGGGACCATATGGGGCACCAGGATTCGAACTGATGACCTTTTGCATGAAAGGCAAACGCCTTACCTCCATGCTATCTCCCGGGCCCCCATGCTTGCTTTTCTAACCTCTGAACAGAAAACAAAAGTTAGTAGGGATGAGGGTCCACCAGGTAAAACTGTCAGGTCAGGGGTGATATTAGAGTACAAATAAAAGAAATTCTTGCATGATCCTGCAGATCAACCTTTGAACCATTGCCCAGAAATTTGATAAATGAACTATTTTATCTGGAAGAAGTTCACTAAGTTAACTAGTACTACCTCTTAATTTTAAATCAAAGTCTAACCTCCTCTCATTTAATCTTTACAACATTAGTATTTGATGTGACTATTATTATTCTCATTTTATGAGAAAGCCGAGGCACAGATTAGCTAACTAATTTGCCTAAGGTCACACAGCTAATTATTGACATAGTAAAAATGCAAACTCAAATCAGTCTTTCTCATAAGGATGAATATTTAATAATTTGTTCTCATTTTCCCTTAAATCATAACTACTTTAGATAGGCAAGCAAAAATCACAAACAAAAACCCCATATTCACTGTCCCGTTACTTCTCATTCCACCTACTTTTTCCTTAACTTCCTCCTAAGTTTTTTACTGTACACATATATTTTTAATAGCTATGTGATTACATGCTTATATACCCAATGAAGTTACCAGAGCTTTGAACAAGTACTGTTCAAACAGGAGTGCAAAGTGGAAGTTTCAGTCTTACGATACTTAGAGTCAGAGGTGAGGAGGACTATCGAGTCAGGAGACAGTTTAAATACCCGGGGGGTTGTCAATACAAAATGCAAACTCTCAAATGCGAAAAAAATAGCATTTGAGTTCCACACTATTTGGGAAGTGAGCAAGAGGTTTATTGAGAATCCCTGACATGAGCAACCCTCCCATCTCAGCAAGTAGCATCAGTAGTATTTGTTTTTACCCTCAGATTCTGAAAAAGATTCCATGAATGACTTGGAAAATCTTCTGGGCTCCTCTATACAGCCCAGCCAGTTCCTGTACAAGGAAAGAGAAGGTGTGGCAGATGATGTGAGACTGTTTGAAGATAGGCCCATAAGCCACAGAATCCTTCAACTGGCTATTCAGCCCATCTCACCTCAGAGCCTTTAGGGGTATAAGTCAACTAGAGGAGTAAGTTCCTCTATTTTAGTAACTGAGGAGACTTCCTTTCCCAACTTTCTTTAGAGGGAAGAGTCATGGGACTGATTGCCCTGATAAAATCCTATTTATTTCATTATAAATGAAGATAAAAAAAACAGTAGCTTGGTATATGGATCAATAAGAAAGTGGGCATCAAGATCTCAAATGATCAAAAGCAGAGTGGTTAGAATGCTTCATTTTTCCATAAAAAAAAAAAAAAAACAATCGAGAACTCAGGGATAGAAATCACAAAGAAAGTTGCTTTGGTCCAGGCTGGGCTACTAGACAGACCACACAGGCTCTTTCCATAGACCACAGCTTGCCAACACAAGTCATAGATTCCACTTGAGGGTCTCTTCCCTTAAGAACAATAATCTTGGGCATATGGAGGAATTCCTTCACTAAGACATTAGTGTTTTTCTCTAAGACTTGAAAAGACAGTGAATGTCAGGCACTGTTTGGCTAAGCTGCCTTCTCTTAAGTCTGGATTGTGGTTTTGCACATGTAGTTGCTCCTCCCTACTATCCCAAGCTCCATTCCATGCATAAAGTATTACAACCAATGGTCTGCTAGAGTGAACTCCCAAGTGCTTGGACACAGGCTCAATTCTGCCTGTGGCTCCTCAACTTTTTGTTGAGATATGCCACTTTAGCTCAAATTTAGCATAACACCATAAGCCATAACAAGTGTATAAATCATGCTTTCTTTCCTTCTTGTAGGGCACAAATCTACCACCACACCCATGATATTAATAGTCGGCAATAATAAGAAGAACCATAGCTATTTTTCTCAAATGTTCACCATGTGTCAAAGCTCCAGACTTAATAAATGTGTAACTTTAAGGATTACTCATAACGCCCCTACAAGTAGATGTGACTGTGCTATTGCTACTCCAACAAGGAAATCACGAAGTTGCAGGAGGAAGTGTGAATTGTGTCCAGATTTTAAACACAGTTCTGTCTGTCTGACTCGAGACTTATTGTTCTATACTGATATCTGAGTTAGAAGGAGAGTTGGAGCTTCAAAAGAAATTCTTTTGAATTTCTACCAGGTTGTTTCTACCAGGAAGATTATGTAAATATTAAAAAAAAATCTTTGCTTTTTTTTTTTTAATTTACCTTTACATTTCCCCCCCATCTGTGGCAATTTAGTCTCCTAGCATCTCTGGAGGTCGTTATGATAAGTGAGGGTCAGACTACTATATCTGCTATATTCTTGGAAGTAGGAAGACATTGTGAGCAGATGAAACTTCTGGATCCTGGGTCTTCCACATTTTTACTTAGGTCTAGAAATTGATTTTTTTTTGTTTGCTTATTTGTTTCAGGGATACTTCTGGTTTTGTATTCATAGGCCACTCCTGATAACTAATCTCTGTACGATGTATATGTATCCATCCCCTATTTCTAGATCTAAAAAGATCATCTCACCATCCTGTCTTGTAAATGTCTATATCAGGCCATGTCATATGAGCACATCCACATTCTTATATGATCCTCATACCACTAAATAAGAAGTATGTCATTTCAGTGTTTGGAGGTAGAGGGTCTGCCACCAGGTTAGGGAATCTATAGAGCTTCATGAATGAGTGGATGGGTGTCAATGGACTGGGGTGTGTCTGCCTAACCATTCAAGAAAGAATAGGACAGCGAAGTTGAGCCCTCAAAAAGGAGTGAATCAAAAAAAAGATGAAAATAAAATTAGAATATGGACAATGAACTATTTGGAATTCACTAAAAGCCCCAAGTGCTTTATTCTATTTTCCAAGATGCAGCCTTCATAATACCCTGATGATACATACAGCTGAGGGAGAAAGCTAGAAAAAACCTGGAACACCTGCAAAAATTCTATAGAGACACTGTCTCAGAAGGAGTAGTTTGCAGATATAAATCAACCAGTATTGACTACTGTTGATATCACAGCATCTATGACAGGGAAGCATGAAGAACAGGTAGACCCTGAGGAAGGGAGGCCAAGTAAGCTGGTGAGATATATCTAATGAGTCCAGAAACGTTAGCTTTCTACACTAAATAGTCAATGGATACAGACTCTAGGATACAGATGGTTATGGCATATCTGGGGGAGGTGATTAGTCTTTGAGAGTTGAGACCCAGAGCAGAAAAAATAAATGAGTGAGTGGATTTAAAGTATGGTTTAAATCTCTAATGGGCAATGAGTGTTCTCCTGAGCTCAGGCACATTGGCAGTACATGGCATCTGACGCAATATGAGAATGATTCCTCAAATAGCATTACTGATCCCTCTACTCCTCAGTATACTCTATATAAATTTACTGTATCTTTAGTCAGAATCTTTTTGTACTATCCTGCAGGCACTTTAGCTCAAGTACGGCCCATTTTCTCTGCTTCCAATTCCTCCCTCTGCAGAGTTCTTCCACTTAGCAAATGGCACTATCTCCCAAGCTACCCATATAACCCCTCCCTTAAGTCCTTTTTTATTGCCTCTGTTGTCAATAGGCAACGAACCATCAAGTTCTGTCCATCCTACCAGTAAAGTACTAATCCTTTACTTGCAATTAACAGTGATGGATCTGCTGACACACTAAGATCCATCCCTCTCTGCGCTGGACTTTGCATTACATTACACATGCACAGAGAACAATCTCCAGGCACACCCGAATGAACACATTATCATTCCAAACTCTAGTCCCTTATGTGATTCTCCCAACGTTCATTCCTCTCTAGATTTTGTTGAATTCTGGGTCCTTTTGCCAGTTCCCTCCTTCCTTATCATATCCTGACTTTATCTTGTAGGACAAATTTTCACCATTGGTTTTTTACACTATGAGAAATTTTACCTGTCCTGTGCTCCATGTCAAGCTTAATCTATCTTTGTAATCTTATACCAGACACTAACTTCTATTGAAT
>PVKC010048509.1:0-10880 GCA_004027635.1 Crocidura indochinensis | reverse complement strand
CCGGAAAAGGGAGCTTCCTTTTTAGAATTGGTTTTCAGGAATCGAGGTTCCCCATCAATTCTCACACTTATAGATAACTTTATTTTCATGGGGTCATGGCTGTGGACACATATGTACAAAGATGTGAGGATAAGACAGCACTTTCAGTAAGGATTTCTTTAAAATACAAACACAAATATTTCTAGTTTTCAATTTATACATAGGTGTGTTCTACTTTTTAACCTTTATAATATTTTTAGCAAGTGACTAGACAATTCTTTTCTTAAGCCTGGAATAATTATTTTTGCAATATACGAGTTATCCAAAAGGAATGTATAGTTATTAAGGCAAAGAATTTCTCTTGGTCACAGATTGACAGAGAGTTCTGGGCTTATAAAAAGCTCTATTTCCTCCATTAATTGTGTCCATGTGGAGTTGTAACCAAGTAGCTGAAACAAATAAAACTTAAGGAATATTGTTTCCTTTAAAAATACTTCACTTAATTTGTGGAAGAGGTTTGAACTCATTAAACACGTTCACTTCTTCCACCCCCACCCCTCATACCCTTTTCCAAGTGTTCTCTGGCTCCCTCTCCAAGCCCCTTCATCTAAAAAATGACATGGAAGCACCTAGTTAGAGGCATCCTCAAATCGCCCCTAATTTGGGAAGGTTGGTGCAAGAGAAAGCAGAGCACAGTTAGCCTGGTGTGCCCCAAACTATTCTGCTTCTTTCCTGTTTGTTCCCATTTTGTGACAAAAGACAATTTTTTTTTACCTTTTTAGCCACACCCTGTGACGTTCAGGGGTTAACTCCTGGCTATGTGCTCAGCTCCTGGCTTGGGGGAACCATATGGGACGCCGGGAGATCAAACCAAGGTCCATTCTAGATCAGCTGCATGCAAGGCAAGCACCATGCCATTGTGCTATCGCTTCAGCCCCCAAAGACACATTTTGTCTGTTTCCCTTATTTTTATGTAGAAAAAAGCAGTAGTGCAGCTTTAGTAAATTATTATTATTGTTATTATTATTATTTATAACTACTATAATTATTGGACCACATTCTGCAGTGCTCAGGGCTTATTCCTGGCTCTATGTTCAGGTATCACTCACCGAAGTGCTCAGCATACCATATGGGGTACCTGGGATTGAACCCTGATTGTCCAAATGTAAGGAAATATTGACTTTACCTTCTGTATTATTGCTCTTTAATACACTATTGTTATATATTGTTTTCGCTTATTGTACAACTCAAGAACACATGTATTTATGGCTTGTGTTTTTATTTATTTATTTATTTATTTTTATTTTATTTTATTTTATTTTTTTGGTTTTTGGGCCACACCCAGTGACGCTCAGGGGTTACTCCTGGATATTCTCTCAGAAGTCGCTCCTGGCAGGCACGGGGGACCATATGGGGAACCGGGGGATTGAACGGCAGTTCGTCCTAGGTTAGCGCTGGCAAGGCAGGCACCTTACCTCCAGCGCCACCGCCCGGCCCCAAGGTTTGAGTTATTTATTTATTTTTAATATCTTTATTTAAGCACTGTGATTACAAACATGACTGTAGTTGGAATTCAGTTACAAAAAGAACACCTCCTTCACTAGTGCAATATTCCCACCACCAATGCACCCCCTCTCCCTCCTCCCACACTCTCTGCCTGTATTTGCAACAGGCATTATACTTTTATCACTCATTAATATTGTCCTGGTTTTTGTTAGTGTGCTAACTGACTCACTCCTCCTTGAGGTGAACTTCATATCAGGAGCCAGTCCTTCTGGCCTTCATCTCTGGGCATGATTACAATAATGTCTTTTATTTTTCTTAAAACTCATAGATGAGCGAGACTATTCTGCAAGTCTCTCTCTCCCTCTGACTTATTTCACTCAGCATAATAGATTCCATGTACATCCTTTGTATAGGAAAATTTCATGACTACATCTCTGCTGATGACTGCATAATATTCCATTGTGTATTTGTACCATATTTTATTTAGCCATTCATCTGTTGAAGAGCATCTTTATTGTTTTTTACACACCACTTATGAGTGAGATCCCTTTCCCTATAACTTATTGAACAGGAGACCTCCAGTTCCAAGTTGCAGAGAACTGCCAAATTTCATCTCTTCTCTAAAATCTACATAGTATATCTGTGGCTTTGAATTATTAAAACTCAGCAAGCTGAAAAACCTATATAATTATAACTGACTCCGAGGCTTATACATTGATTGCCCTTAGGAGATTGTTTCTTGGGCATCAATTATATGCAGAAAATCCAGGTTGGTTCCCTAATACTACATGGTCCTCCAACCATTAACAGATTTGGTCCTGGAAATTCTGTCCCCTGTTACCAGTCATTAGTAAATCTGGGTACTACAGGTTCTAAGAAACACCATATCCAATGACTCTCACATTGAACTGTGACACAGTTGCCTGAGAACAGCCCAAGAAGATTCCTTCCATCCCCTGAACTTCTCTTAGAAGGCTTCCCAAAATGGTTTTTGAATTTCAATATGCAAATTTTATTTCTTAGAATGTTAGCTCCATGTGTCTTTAATCAAATCATAAATTTGTTAGTTCAATTTTCATTTATTTTTCTCTTTTTGGGATCATTACATCAAGGAATTGCACCCAAGCACCTGCAAGAGTGCTCTGAGTTTCAGCATTCAGATTTTGCCTGCTAAGCTGAGTGAAACAAGATTTTTATCTTGTCACCAATAAGAAGTGTAGAATTTTATCATATTTAAAGATGCATGTAAAATGGCAGATGTATTTAGATTAGATTAATTTCATATTTTCTCACTCTTTAAGATACAGGAAGGAAGAACACAGATATAAATTTTAATAGACTGCATGAATACTAAATGAATTTATTTCTAGAGTCAAATTTTTCTCTCTTTGTGGTGACATTATAATTTAATTGTAAGGAAGGAGACTATTTGAAGTAGATAGAAACTTACTTATTCAGTGAGAAACTGAACTTCTCAGTTGTAAAGTCTCTTGAGCAACTGTAAAACCAAAATTTAAGAAAATAATAATAAAATTATAAATTAGAGGAAGAATTTTTGATTCATTCAAAATGTAGCATTGAAAGAACATTTCCCATGCAGTCTTTAAAAGTTTGTATTGTGGGGCTGGAGAGATAGCATGGAGGTAAGATGTTTGCCTTTCATGGAGAAGGTCAGTGGTTTGAATCCCGGCGTCCCATATGGTCCCCTGAGCCCGGCAGGAGTGATTTCTGGCATTGAGCTAGGAGGAACCCCTGAGCGCATCCGGGTGTGACCCAAACACCCCCCACCCCCCAAAAAAAGTTTGTATTGTGGTATGACGCAATAAAATGTGTGGAACACTTAAAACTAGTTCAATAAAGTTTTAGTATAAATTTAATCAGTTTTTATTATTTTCATTTTTATTTTAATAAGTTACTAAAATAGCAATATTAAAGTGCATTCACAATGTTGATCATTCATCACTACAATCCATTTTCTGATTTGTATAATTTTTTTATAATTTTATAATTTTTATAATTTCAAAATATAAACTTTATACCTATTATATAATACCTCCTACTATGACTCTACCTTGGTATCTAAAAATGTCATTCTGCTGTCTATAAATGTTCCCTTTGAAGATATTATAAAAGATCTCATTTTATTTGTGTCTAAGGAACTTAACTATTTTCTAGGTTTACTTATGCTGTACCATGAACTTTATTTCTTTTTGTCTAAACAATATTTTCTTGTGCGTGTATTACATTTAAATCTATATGCATTTGTTGATTAACAGCTGTATTTTTTTCATTTTTAGCTATAGTGAATAATAGCCATATTCATAATGATGATATTATGTATAACCATCTATTTAAATCTCAGCTTTCTCAGTAAAGTTGATGAGTCATAAAAATATCTGCATAATTTTTTTATCATTTTGTTTTGTTATTTTGAACCATGCCTATAATGCTTGGGGGTATGCTGGTAATATGCAGATGTGTAGTGCCAGGTATCATATCTGAGACTCCAACTTGCAAATTATGTGCTCTAGCCCTTTGATTCGCTTCCCCACTCCTATGCTTAATTATTTTTAGGAATCACCAAACTGTTTTTCAAAGATAAGGCATTCCACAAAATTCCAATTTTATCATACCTATATTAACAATTGGTTTTTGTTTTTTTTGATGATAATTCTAGTAGCTATGAAAGATAATTTACTGTGATATTCATTTTTTATTTTACTGTAGTGAGCATAATTTATAAAATTACAAAAAAATTAGTGCACTTTTGTTTGGATTATGGGTCATGCCCAGTGATGCTCAGTAGTTGCTTCTGTCTCTGCGCTCCAAAATTACTCTTGGCAGTGCTTGGGGAGCCATATTCTATGCTGGTAATCAAACCCTAGATCAGCTGCATGCAAGGAAAATGTCCTACTTTCTGTACTATCACTTTGACCAAAAAAATGAATTCAATTTTAACCGGAAAAAAATGATCCACTCAACCAACGTAATCAGTTGGACATTGAATTATTTAAATGATTTTTAAATCATTTAATCATTTTTGAATCATTTAATCATTCATGAAGCTAACTAATTTTAAACAATCATTTGTATTGTGTGATTTGATTCTTGGCCACTTCAGTATGTTTCTAAGTTAAAAGAGAAGCAATTTATATTATATTAATGCAAATGGAACTTGGTAATTAATTGTTTGGTCCTTGAAAACAGTTTTTATGGGTTGAAATAACTGCTTGTTGCTATGTGTGGTTTTGGCTTATTTAACCTCTTCATCCTCAACTGAAAATTGAGTTAATAATAGATAATAATAGACTGCTGTGAGAATTAAGTGAATAAATCCAGTGAAGCATCTGACAGTTCTTAGCATTTAAGAAGAAGCCACCTGGTGTTAGGGAATTGCTGTGATCGCAAAAGAACCCCCAGAGATATGAAGATGGAAAGAGATCATCAAAATCCCTTAAAGATCAAAACTGGAAAAAATGGTTTCCCTTGTTTCAGGCACATAGTATATTTGTAAATTAAGTGATGCAAAGTCACAGAATATCGAATATAGGAATATTTGTGTTTAGCAGTTTCATGCTTAACATTTTCATTCTTCAGTACATGCCAACACAAAGCTGTATATGCCTTTACTTAGTAATAGCAAAATCCTAAGTGTCTAGACTTTTATGATGCTTAGATCCAGAACTTGTCCCAAAACTCACATCCCATCTAAGTCCCCGGTAATCATAAAACGTATTTAAAAATAAGACTTATTTTAGGATAGAAGAAACAATTTTTATAATAATATCTACATTGAAAAACAGTTAATGGATATGAAGCTCCAATATAGAGATAGTTGCCTTTCAGTCAGCTGAGTCCTATTTATTCCTGGATCTAAACATGGACCCCTTGGCAATGACAAGAATTATTGCTTAGCATTTCTGGGTGTACTCCACAAACAAAAACAACAAATAAAATACAATTTTCATGATTGAGAGAGCATTGGTAAGCTGCAACTCTAGCCCTCCTGTTTCACCTTTTGGAGACTGAGGATCCATAAATTATGTTTGACATTCTAGAACCAGTTTTGGAAAGCATTGCTTTAGTTTGATAATAAAGATATCATAATCCATCCCATAATCTAATATACTAGGAAGGGTTAGTGAAAAAATTAGATTATTAATAAGGACCAATATAAAATATGACTCTAAAGAATAAATAAAAATCAAAATTAAAAATCAAATATTGCAGTTTACCATAAACACAATATGCTTTATATCAAGCATATCTGCAGTACCACATATATACAAAAACAAAAATAGGTCTATATCATCCAATTAATTTTACATTTAAATCCTTGTTCAATTTCTTCTTCTTTTTTGGGGGGGGTCACACCTGGTGATGGTAAGGGATTACTCCTGGATATACACTCAGAAATCACTTCTCGCTTGGGGGACCATATGGGATGCCGAGGGATCGAACGCGGTCCGTCCTAGGCTAGTTTGTGCAAGGCAGACACTTTATGACTTGCATCACTGCTCTGGCCTCCAATTTCTTCTTGTTTATTACTATTATTTTAATAATATCTTTATTTAAGCACCATGATCACAAACATATTTGTAATTTTATTCTTCCTTCCCTTTCCCTCTTTCTTTTCTTATTTTTCTTCTCCGTTGTTCTTTAAATAACTCTTTACAAAATATGCAGGTCAGGTCATATTTTGTTGAACTTACTTAAAGGCACTTGTAAAAATAAAAAGCAAAAAAACAAAATCCCTATCTTCATGCCTATGAAAATAAACCAAACATGCAAATGTAAATATACAGAACATCATCAGAAGTTCTGCAGAAGGAGTTATCAACGCAGTGAAAACGCTACAGATTATGTTCCCCCTGGCCTTTGTTCACTTTTGTATGATGTATAGATGTGAGCAGTCATCATTAGAGAACATAATGGTCTCTGATGATGTATTTATGACATGGAAAGATGTCATGTGATGAAGTGTTTACAACATGTAATGATGTTGTGTAATAATCTCTTTACAACCCACAATTACATTGACTAATTCCTTATAAAAATACTCAGCAACATGCTCTCCCCATACACGTGCTTGATAGCCTGGCAATTTAGTAACTGACACCTCTAAACTGCAAAAATCAAGCAGCTTGAATGACTCAATCTCTCTTACTCTTATCCAGGGCATATAAAATTTCTGGGTGTTTAATTAGTATACTCCAAGAACTGCTCTTATTGGAGGTGACTGGGTAAGTCATGGAACATATATGTATCAAATATCCTAATGAGTTGGAGAACTTAAAAGAAAGCTTTACACCTGAAATAACCATTTTTAATACACATATATTAACCACTCTCTCTACATATGTATTTATTCTTTTGTTGGAGGGAGCGGGGAGGCCTTGGCACACCTGTTTTCTGACATCCAGGGTAATGTCTGCACCTGATCCTTCACTTCAACTATTTAAAATTTATTTCTGATCCCACTTGATTATTTAGTGAAGATTATGACTCAAGCGGGGTACTCTGAATGTTAAATATTAGACAGAAAACACCTTCCACATGAAGCTGTAAATCTATTTTATATGTGACTACAAAGATGAATGAGGCGGCTTGGAGGGGGAGCAGATAAGGGGCTGAGGCATTGAGACAGAACCTGGAATAAATCCTGAGTCCCTTGCCAGGAAATTAGCTTCATAATGGTGAGAAAATGTTGAATCCATCTTGAAGTTGTGTGAGAATTGAAGGAATGCAAGGAAATAGAATGATAAATAGAGAAAGAGAAATATGTAAAAATATCGTGTACCACTTTATCTGAATATGAATGGGCCGTTGAAAGGGTCCAATTTGAAAGAAATAAATGGATTCCTGAACTAGTAAAATAATTTTCATATCGAATAGAAAGACAAAGAAAGGTTGCAATAGCTAGCTTGAAAATCTTTTAAAGTGTTGTGGAGGCTGATTTAAGAGTCAGTAAATTACCAAAATTACTTAGAGTTCAAAATATGGCAAAGGTCTTGCATTCTTTTTAAATAAAGAATTCACCATTTTAAATATCATTCAACATTGTTAGGAAGTAGATATTATTAGATCCCATAATCATTTCTTGCATTTACATAAGTATAATTTGCAAAACATTTTATATAGAATGTAACATACTTCAGAATTGTTAACATAGTCTGGAGAAAGTGCATTTGCCTTCTATGTTTTTGATTCTAGAAAATAAAGTCCTGAGAAGCTAAAGTGCTTGAAAGAAATAACAATTAACTGGCAGAGCATGACTTCTTTTTCCAGATCTGAAGCTCCCTTGAGAAAAATCCCTATTTCCTCAGGCATGGGAGAGGTATTAAGTAACCCATTGCCAATCTAAAAACTAGAGGCAGGTAACTATGCATATACAGATAATATTATATAAAATTTGCTGGATATTATTCTTCTCATCTTGCTTTACTACCAAAACTGCCCATGAGAAAACAGCAGAGCAGAAAGTAACCTGATACAAAATGTCCTTGAAGCTGAGTGTCAGGTTATGCATTTCCATTCTCATAATTTCATGGAACAGAAACATTTTAGAATTATCAGTTGACCCTCAATTTCTTGAGTTTTCATCAGGAAATAATTTATTTCAATGATGCCAGAGAGACAATTGATTATTTAGAGAGGAATTCTCCTACTCCACCATGTCCTGCTGGCTTCCTCTTGTTCTCAGCCCTCCAAAGAACTTCAAAAGGAATGCTCCATAAAGAGGAACAATTGAATTTGATCAGATAAATTGGATGTGAAGACTAACAAGGTTCTGTCAGTGATACATTAGGGCAATTTAGTCAGAATGCTCTGGCTATTATTTCATTTGTTTCTGCCACGAATGTTTTATTAACTCACATTACTTCGTGTTAGTTCCAAGAACTGAGCAATAAGATTCACATAAAAGGGACCATAGGGGGTCACTGGTAGCTCTGTGACTCAGTTGTCATGATATATTTTAGTTGAACTTTCATGTTCCTTTGTGTAGATAAATAAAGGCATGCATTTGGATAGCATCTTATTGTAAGGTAAGACAATGTCTGAGGAAGGACAGAAAGGGCTGGTAGTTAGTACTCCAGTCTTAGGTTTATTTGTAATTTTGGCATTCTGTTTATGTTCAAAGAATAGATCAGTCATGGGATTTCTGGGTGAGAAGATGAATTTTTATTAGTTTCAATTTTTATTGTAAGGTAGAAATTAGGAGCAATGAGACATCTTGCAGTAATATATTTTTCAAGCAGTAAGATAAATGTGATGGTAGAAAAGGTATCGGAAGGGAAAATAAATAAGAAATTCAGTTACCATTAGAATATCTGTGATTAGTAAAATCACAGAGAGAAGCAATTTACTGATAAATAATTGGGTAAGCCATATTCTATTTCTATTATTTCCAGCAAAGTCTCAGCAAGAATTTTTCTGATTTAAGTGTAATTTGAAATTTATTTTACTCTCCAACGAATTCCAAAGGATATTATGTAATGTTTCTATTTCGCTGAATAATAGACTGTAAGAAATTTAAATATATATATTGAACTATATCTCATAGGTTATGAAGTCAAGTTATGTATATATAGGAATTTCATATTTATGTTTGAGGTCTTAAAGATGGAGCAAAGGTGGAAGCCCTTTCAATTTTTCGAGAATTAAGGGAGTCTCGTTATAGTCTCACCTTAAGGTTTGAGATAAAATAAAAGAAAAAAAAAAGGAGATAGATAAGCCGGAGATGTGACACAAGCAGTAGGGGATTTGCCTTGCGAATGCTAATCTAGGACGATCCGGTTTCGATCCTCTGCATCCTATATGGTCCCCCAAGCCAGGAGCGATTTCTGAGTGCATAGCCAGTAGTAACCCCTGAGCATTACTGGGTGTGGCCTAAAGAACAACAAAAAAAGTAAATGATAGAAAAATTTCAATAAATTATTGTAAAAATATTTAGGATTATATTATATTTTTATTATATTATATTATACATATTATATATGATTATATTATATTATTATATTTTTCTAGGTATTTGGATGATTTATAAGCTTTTCACAAATCTGTTGATAGAGATTAATAAAATAAATCAAAAGCAATATTTGAGACCTCCTGTTTTTTGGTGTTTGTGTATGTGCATGCATGTGTTTGTGTGTGTGTGTGTGTGTCTGTGTGTGAGAGAGAGAGAGAGAAGGGGGAAGGGAGAGAGAGAGAGGAGAGAGAGAAGTGTGTATGTTCAGAGATTATTCCTGGTAGTGCCAGATAGGGTACCAGAAATTGAATTGGGATTACCATGTACAAGGCAAGAACCTTACCTGCTAGGTAAGAATTCCATTTGATTTTTTTTGTTTTGTTTGTGGTCCATATCTGAAAATGCTCAGAATTTATGCCTGTCAGAGATCACTCTTGGAGGCTCTGGGGACCTAATTGGGATCAAACTACGATGAGCCACATATTAAGGTAGATATCCTACCCACTATACTGTCTCCCTGTCTCCTCTAATTTCATTTCTAGAATGATATAAGATAAGTGACTTAATTTTACCTCTATGATCCCTTGAGGAATCCAACAATGAGCACATGAAAAGTGTATTATTTCTTGACTCTGAAGAATGAAGTTTATTAATCTCAGTACACTTCAATTAAGTGTAGCTAGAAAATGCTAGCAAATGATGAATGTTTTACAATGTAAGATACTTTTCTCAATATTCAATTTTTATTCAAGTGTTTTATGATCTCTGCATGGATGAGTAAACTAAGACTCAAAAATTATATAAACTCTTAGAGACTGACAATAAGTCAAAGGACTAGGACGATATTATAGAACCCCTTTCTTATAGAAAGCTTTGAAAACTTTACATCTTTCCTATAAATTGCCATTCTGCTGGATTTTATTTGTTTCTTATTATTCAGCTTTTCCATTCTGCAGAATGTCACTGGTTTCTTATTATTCATCTTAGAGGAAAATTCTGATTCTAACTGAATTTTAGGGGAGTATTCTCATCCTAACTGAATTTGGGGAGTAACTTTTGTCAGAGTAAAAAAGTCAACATCCATTATCAGTTTCTCTCTAATTCAGAAAAGAAAACCAAAGGGAGAGGGAAATGGTTTTTGTTTCAAAGATGAATAAGATAGTGAACCTTATAATTAAAAATCAAAACACTGATGTAACAAAGGGGAATCTATTGATTTTGTGGACTGACTGTTCTCATTCTTCAATCTCTGTATATGGCCTTTTGAGGTAGGGGCAATGGAGAGTGACAGGCCAACAGGCAAAGAAATTGTACAAACACCAATTCCAGGACTTAAAATGAAATAAAGCTTTCTGCATCTAAGAACCTAACTTTTCACAAGTCACTGAGCCCAGGGAAATTGACACAAAGGAAAACAAGATTTGCA
>PVKC010048508.1:0-10903 GCA_004027635.1 Crocidura indochinensis | reverse complement strand
TTTGTTTTATGTTTTTTGTTTGTTTGGGGAGGGATGCCCCTAGTGGTGCTCAGGGTTTACTCCTGATACTGCATATGCCAGAAATTGAATCCAGGTCAGCCCCATGCAAGGAAAGCACCATACCCGCTGTATGTGTTATTACTCTGGCCCCCAGAAATAGCTGTTTCTGCTCTTTCTTGACAGTTTCTATGGAGTTGCAAGTAGCTTAGTGGTCTAATCCTAAGAAGCAGACATTTCCCTAGGTGACAACAGGAGTCTAGAACATGCATCTAAAAGATAGAAATTTTCATCTTTGGTTATACAATAAAATAATAGAGATATTTTGAAACATATGATATTCTTCCAGAGACCCTGATTTTAATGATCTGAGTGGTTTCTAGAAATCTATTTTTGTTTTTGACTTTGCTTTTAATTTCTAAAATTCCCTACTATATAGTCAAGCGATCAACAAGGTATGCTGCATTCTCCCCAAGGTTGTGTGCAAAGCAATCACTTATTGGGATATGAAAAGAAAGCCTTCAGACTTTTAGAAAAATGTACCTTACATTTTAAAATTAAAGAGAAAAGGTTTGGGCTTTATTTCTTGTTTAACATATAAAGAACTTGTAATTTCTTTTATTCACAACAACAAATAAGAGCAAACTAAAAATCTTTTCTTAGATTCTTCTAGACAAGTCAGGGAAAACTACTGCCCTAAATACAGACAGAGAATCAAAGCTAAAGAAAACAAGCCTGGTAACAGATATCTGAAGAATTGATTGAAAAAGATAAGGACCCAACTATATGTTGTCGACAGGAAGTCTGACTGATATTTAGCATTGATATAAAATCATTTATAGACACATTAAATTATGAGTTCAAAGTCTTTTGAGAAGGGGTGAGCAACTACCAATCTCAACAGAAGCAATTTTCAATCTCTAATACACATAGAAATTTCCAGGTGGCCTCATGAAAATGAAGATTCTGAATTCGTGGCTGAGGTACTGCATTTCAAAAGTATATTCTAAGATATTAACACTGGCATTTCTCATATCACATTTTAAGTAGCAAAGGTATTTTCCAAACTCCATGATTTTGATTATGTCTGAAAAAGTAATGAAGAGTCTTTATCATTGAGAGATGTTCTACTTTAATAATAATGCTGTCATAGCTTACTGGAGCTTGTATTTTTGTATTTATTTATTTTCCTTATATTTTGTTGTTTGTGGGTGTGCAAACTTATTACTGCACTGTTAGCTGGGTTGTATACCAGGAATTCAAAGAGCATCATTGCTACAATTAAGCATAGCATATATGTGGGATGGTGAAAAGGATGTCTCCAACTTGCAAGATAGCTGCATACACCTATGTCACAGGTCATGGTGGACATATATATTTATGATAACAAAGAAGTATTAAAGTGTCTAATAAAAAGAAGAACCTGAGAGACATTAGGAAGATAACACCAGAACATTTTTATCTTTGTCTTTGAGAGAATAAATCATATAAATTTATCTAGAAATTAAAGAATCACATGAACATAAAATTAAAAAAAAAACTTCAACACTTTATTGTCTTGTTCTGACCATATTGAAAATGTTGATTATACAATGAGAAATGTTTTGAAAGACAGTTCTACCAAGGAATTTTTAAGTTTATAATTTCATCTCTGATAACTACTTCTCTTGATTGCTTTGACAATGCTGTGAAATCTCCTTGACAAAGCAAATGCTCAAGATCCTCAGCAGGTGAGTTTAAAGGAGAAATAAATTATTATGAGAATAAAGGAAGATAATTGGCTTAAGGAAAGATTGTAGGGCTTATTTGAACTATTTTCACATGTCTCATAGACTCCTCAATATGCTGCATCCTGGTTTCTTAATTAAGATTTAATTCAACTTCTTTTCCATCCATTGTAAATTAACCAGTAATTTTTAATTCAAATAAATTTCAAAGAAAAAATTTGAGTACTTTCATGAGACCTTTTATGCAGCATCTGGCTCTGTAATTACAAAGAAAGGAAGGAAACAAAGTAGGGAGAAATAGAGGCATTGAGGAAGGAAGAAAGAAAGAAAGGAAAGAAGGGGGAAAGATAGGGAGCGAGGGAGGGAGGAAAGGAAGGAGGAAAAGATAATAGAGGAGATAAGACATTTGCCTTGGGCCCCAGTGGTTGCACAGCAGTAAGGCATTTGCCTTGCATGTGCTGACCTAGGATGGACTGGACCACGGTTCCATCCCCCAGCATCCCATATGGTCCCCCACGCCAGGAGCGACTACTGAGCACATAGCCAGGAGTAACCCCTAATCATCACTAGGTGTGGCCCAAAAACCAAAAACCAAAAACAAACACTTCCCTTGCATGTTTCATTACCAATTCAAATCCCCAACATCACAAATCTCTAGTACCACCAAGATCACTCCTGAGCAGAACAACCTCTTAGCACTGCTGTGTGTGACCCAGCCGCCCACCAAAATAATCTATATATGTTTAGGAGTTTTCAGAAAAAAAATATCATGCATATTTATGAGGGGGGAATGATGAGTATGTACAATTTAGGAACTTTAGATGAATATACATAATCATAAATTGTATGTACAGAAAATGGTGATATAGCATCATGAGGTGGGGTTTTTTGTAAGGAATAAGGATATAGACAACTTTAAGACCAGAGAGCTCCACTGTGCAGTCTCCACTGGTTAATTCTATTTTTTTTTTTTTTTTTTGGTTAATTCTTGTTTAGTCGGGCATCAGTGCTACCAGCTTTGAAATAATGAACATTTTTAAGTTCTTTGGCTACTCAAGGACTAATCAAACGAGAGATAAAGTGAGGTGTTGAGAAAGAGCTTTCTTGTCAACCAACTGAGTGCTGAAAGATGATAGACTCTTTTCTGCCCTCAAAGATGCCATAGTATCTGCAAGGTCACATGAAGGGCTTCTTTATAGAGAAAGAAGAAAGGAAGAAAGAATACTGACAGAATGAAAATAAAATCCATTCCTGATCTGGTTCCCAGAAACACACCTCGGCTTATCTACAAACTTTAAATGAAATGAAGGTTAAAATTTGGGGGGAAGAGTAGCCTATCCTTATCTTTAAGTATTGGTGTCAGGACAATTGTCTGTGTTTAATATTGATCATTTGACTGGGTTTCAGTGTAAAGGCATTGCAGAGTCGAACCTAGGTGATCACAATGTCTCCCTGGGAGAAGCTGCTATACTGTCTAAATTATAAGCCTCTAACCAATTTAATTTTGGTTTTGTTGACCGAGAGAGTCTCATTTTTTATGATAAGAAGGAAAGACAGAGTTGGCATAACATTGCAACTTCTTTGATTATTTAAAAGTTGAAAAATACTGGGGCCCGGGAGATAGCATGGAGGTAAGGCGTTTGCCTTTCATGCAAAAGGTCATCGGTTCGAATCCTGGTGCCCCATATGGTTCCCCGTACCTGACAGGAGCAATTTCTGAGCATGGAGCCAGGAAGAGTAACCCCTGAGCAATGCCGGGTGTGACCCCCCCCCCAAAAAAAAAGTTGCAAAATACTGTTGCAGGGTGCTTGATAATGAGCTTGTGTGAAATAATCTAATTTAAGAAAAACTTGTCCAGGTGTTAAAGTGATAGTATAATAGGTAGATTGTTTTACATATGGCCAACCTAGTTCAATTCCGCATATAGTACCCTAAACTCCACCAGAAGTGATAGTGAGCACAGAGCCAGCCAGATGTAAGCCCAGAAAACTGGCTGGGTGTGCCATTACCACCACAAAAAATAAATAAAGAAATTAAGGATAAATCGCCCAGTATAAAATAGTCCAAAGGAGGGCCCGGAGAGATAGCACAGCGACGTTTGCCTTGCAAGCAGCCGATCCAGGACCAAAGGTGGTTGGTTCGAATCCCCGTGTCCCATATGGTCCCCCGTGCCTGCCAGGAGCTATTTCTGAGCAGACAGCCAGGAGTAATCCCTGAGCACTGCTGGGTGTGGCCCAAAAACAAACAAACAAACAAACAAAATAGTCCAAAGGCAAGAAGATCATATCCTATTGAAATGAAAATCCTGAACTCTTAGGAGATAGAGAGGCTGAGGCATAACCCAGAAGCAAAATCCCAAGTCCCAAAGCTACTGGAGAATCTAAATATTGTAATGAAAATGTGAAAGTACAGGGACTGGGCGGTGGCGCTGGAGGTAAGGTGCCTGCACTAACCTAGGACAGACTGCGGTTCTATCCCCCGGTTCCCCATATGGTCCCCCGTGCCTGCCAGGAGCGACTTCTGAGCGAATAGCCAGGAGTAACCACTGAGCGTCACCAGGTGTGGCCCAAAAACAAAACAAAACAAAAAAAAACAACAAACAAACAAAAAAAAAAGAAAATGTGAAAGTACTATCTAGGGACCAAAACTTTCCCTGTCACAATGCCCACATTACCTTTTATATAAGCAGAGAACTTCAAACCATGACAATTTGGACAAATTATATATAACCATTAACATTCTTCCAAAAAGCACAAGAATAGATGGGCTCTGAAGGAAGAAATGGAAGAGAGTGGCTTAGTATATATACACAGGGCTCTCCATCCCCAGAAAACTGGATACACATTCTTCTCCAATGCACATGGGTCATTCTCCAAGATAGACCATATACTGGCCCATAAAACATGCCTCCATAAAATTAAGAGGATATAAATTGTAAGAACTATCTTCTCAGATTATGATGCACTGAAATTAGAACTAAATTTCTTACAAAATTCAGAGAAATTTCATACAGAGAATTTTGACACCTGGAAAGTAAACAACTCACTACTGAACAACCAGTGGGTCAGAAACAAAATCAAAGAGGAAATTAAAAGATTCCTATAAACAAAAAAGAACAAAGATATGAATTGTCATAATTTGTGGGATAGAGCAAAAGCAGTACTAAGAAAATTTTATAGCTTTGCAATAACTCATCAAGAAGGAAGAAGAGGCCTACATAAATAATTGGGTGGGACAGCTTAAAATATTAGAAAATCATAAAAAAAATGAGTCCAAAGTAGGCAAATTGCAGGATATAAATCTTAGAGCAAAAAATCAATAAATTGAAAATCCAAAAGTTCAATGAAAAAAAGGGTTGAAAGTTCTTTGAAAAAATAAACAAAATTGGGGCTAGAGGGATAAAGCACAGTGGTAGGATGTTTGCTTTGCATGTGGCTGACCCAGGACAGATCTGGGTTCCATCCCCAGCATCTCATATCGTCCCCTGAGCCAGGAGCAATTTCTGAATGCATAGCCAGGAGTAACTCTTGAGTGTTACCAGCTGTGGCCCATAAACCAAAAAATAAAAATAAATAAATAAAATAAACAAGACTGATAAATCATTAGCAAAATTCACAGGGAGATAAATTTAATAAACCAAATTAGAAATGAAAAGGGAGAGATACTACAGATAGCAATAAGTTAATCAGAGATTACTTTGAG
This sequence comes from Crocidura indochinensis, assembly GCA_004027635.1. Taxonomy (NCBI): domain Eukaryota; kingdom Metazoa; phylum Chordata; class Mammalia; order Eulipotyphla; family Soricidae; genus Crocidura; species Crocidura indochinensis. The sequence continues at coordinate 5,477 of PVKC010048508.1, read as the reverse complement.
AAACTCTATATCACAAAACAAGAGAAACTGGAAGAAATAAAAAAAAAAATTGGACTCCTATAATCTCCCAAGGTTGAACCAAGAAGATTGGAATATCTGAACAGACCAATTGAGGAAATTAAAACTTTAATCAAAAGTCTTCCCCCGGGGCCATGCAGTGGCACAAGCAGAAAGGTGTTTGCCTTGCTACACACTAACCTAAGACAAACTGCAGTTCTATCCCCCAGAGTCCCATATGGTCCCCTAAGCCGTGTGATTTCTGAGCGCATAGCCAGGAGTAACCTCTGAGTGTCACTGGGTATGGTCCAAAAACAAACAAACAAGCAAAAAATCTCCCCCAAACTAGATGCAATAACTGATAAAATCTTTCAAAATTTTCTAGAGAAACTACTGCCAATCCTTTTCAGGCTCTTCCAAGAAATAGAAGAAACAGAAACACTCCCAAATAGTATTTATTAAGCTAACATCACTCTAAAACCAAAAGCAGATAGATATACCCCCTAAAAGAACCACAGGCCTTATATCCTTGATGAACACAGATGCAACTATCCTCAACAAAATTCAAGAAAATATAATTCAATGTTTCATCAAAAAGATTATACACCACGACCAAGTAAAATATTCCAGACATGTAAGGATGGTTTAAGATATGCAAGTTAATCAGTGTAATATACAATAACAATAAAAGAAAAATTATGATCATATTGGTAGATGCAGAGAAAGCCTTTAATAAAGTCCAACACCTTTTCATGATTGAAACTATCAAAAATATGGGGATAGTAGGAACTTTTCTCAATAAATTCAAGACCACTTACCACAAGCCCATGGCAAATATTATACTCAATGGGGAAAAATGGAAAGCCTTTACTCTAAAACTTGGAATAAGACAAGGCAACCCCCTCTCACTACTCCAAATCAACATACAACTGGAAATACTTGCCATAGCAATCAGGCAAGAAAATGATATCAAGGGCATCCAGACAGAAAAGGAAAAAATCAAGCTCTCACTGTTTGCAGATGGCATTTTACTATATTTAGAAAATCCTAAAGACTACCAAACAGCTTCTAGAAACAATAGATTTGTAAAGCAAAGTGACAAGCTAAAAATTAACTTGTAAAATTCCATACTTTCTTATATACAAATAATGATAGAGATGAAATAGACATTAACAATCCCATTTAAAATAGTGTCACAGAAACTCTAGTACCTTGTAGTCAACTTAACTAAAGAAGTGAAAGACCTGTATGAAGAAAACTACAAGATACTACTTCAAGGAATAAAAGAGGACACAAGGAAATGGAGACATATATCCTGTTTATGGGTTAGAGGGTTAAGATCTTTAAAATGGCAATACTCCCCAAACCACTGTACAAGTATAATGCAATCCCTCTAAGGATAACCATGACAATTTTTAAAAGAAGTGGATCAAACACTTCTAAAATTCATTTGGAACAATAAATGCCCACAAATAGCTAAAACAATCTTTAGGAAAAAGAAGATGGGAGGCATCACTTTCCCCAACTTTAAATTGTACTACAATGGGGCCCGGGAGATAGCATGGAGGTAAGGCGTCTGCCTTTGATGCAAAAGGTCATCGGTTTGAATCCCGGTGCCCCATATGGTCCCCCGTGCCTGCCAGGAGCAATTTCTGAGCATGGAGCCAGGAGTAACCCCTGAGCACTGCCGGGTGTGACCCAAAAACCAAAAAAAAAAATTGTACTATAAAACAATAGTCATTAAAACAACATGGTATTGGAATAAAGACAGACCTTCAGATCAGTGAAATAGATGTGTGCGTTCAGAGAAGGCTCCTCCCCAAACACACAATCATTTAAACTCTGATAAAGGGTTAAGAAACACAAGGTACTGCAAGGAAAGCTTCTTCAACAGATTAGATGTTGGCAAATCTGGTCAGCCACATGCATAACACTAACTCACACCTCTCTTTAACACCATGCACAAAGGTCAACTCAATATTAATTAAAGACCTTGATAATCAGACTTGAAATTATAAGGTATATAGAAGACATAGGTAAAACACTCCATGGCATTGAGACTAAAAGCATCTTTAAGGAGGAAACACCACTGTTCAAGCAAGTAGAAGCAAAGATAAACAACTGAGATTACATTACACTAAAAAGCTTCTTCACTTCAATGGGAATAGTGACTATAATACAAAGACTACGCACAAAATAGGAGTAACTATTCACCCAATACCCATAGGATGAAGGGCTAATATCTAAGATATACAAGGTACTGACAAAACTTAACAAGAAAAAAAAATAATTGAATAAACATTTCCTCAACAAAAAATACAGATGGCCTAAAAGAACATGAAAAATGTGCTGCATCACTAATCATCAGGGAGATGCTAATCAAAGCAACAATGAGTTACCATCTCATGCCACAAAGACTAGCACACAACACAAAAAAACAAGAACAGCCAGTATTGGTGGGGATGGGGAGAGAATGGAAAGTTCAATCACTGCTATCTCGTTCAGCCTTTATGAAAAACAATATGGAGATTTCTCAAAAGATTGGAAATTGGACTCCCATATTATACAGCAATACAACTCCTAGGGAACACATAAATACTACCTTAGGAACACAAAAATACAATACAAAAATTCTCTCTGCTCTGCTATGTTCATTGCAGCACTATTTACAATAACCAGAACCTGGAAACAACTCAGGCACCCAACAACTTAGGAGTGGCTAAAGAAACTTGGTACATATACACAATGGAATATTATGCAATCATTAGGAAAAATGAAGTCATGAAGTTTACATATATATGAATGAATATGGAGATTATTATGCTGAGTGAAATAAGTCATTGATGGCAGGGAGGTTCCATTGATGGCAGTGCACATTCTATGACTGAAACCTAACTATCATCATTTCTGTAACCACAGTGCTTAATTAAAGAAATTATTAAAAAAATTAGAAAACATAGAGCAATGTCTTCATTCCAACTTGTATTGATGACTTACAAAAAAACTCAGATAGATGGTGGAGAACTATTCCCTCATCAGGCAGAAAAGAGTGGCTTCAGACATGACTTGATAGTTCTCATGAGACTGATGGTATAGAAGTATTGCACCTTATAGGTGTTCAGAGACTACCTCACTAGTCATGACCCATGTCAGATATCGCCACAATATAAAATATAAGGTCCTAATGTGGTGGTGGGGGGGGTGAGGCCTCTCAGTTCGAGCCCCTTCTGCAGACTCTCTCAGCTCCGCATGGCACCTGTAGCCATTTAGGCTGGTGGGTTTGTAGGTTGCAAGAAAATGGCAGAGAAAGATCCTCAGGCTGGCCGTTGAAGTTTCAGGACTTATTCAGCTTGATTCCACAACCCTAGCAGCCATGTGCATATTCCTCACATGGCTTCTATACTAAGCCTTTTCTTGCAACCTCTTATCACTACCCTCCAAGCACCCTTCCTGCTTCTCCTCTCTTTCCATCTCTCTCTTTTATCCTCCCACAACCATCCTCTATTATCCTCTATCTGTGCTTGTGCACAGATTTATCCCAGTCATACCATCTTTTAGATTAGCATGAAAATCTGTGCTCTGGAAAGTGTAAGAACTATCTGCATTGAGATAAACACTTCCTGCTTTCAGAAAGCCATTATGTTGTGACTTAAAGAAGGGCAATCCTGCCCTCATCTGCAACCCAAATCATACTCTGACACACAGAGACCTTGAGCCAGATAAACTGCTATGGGCTCTGCAGCAGGAGTGCTGGCAATGACTTGGTACTAGGCAATGCTGCACTTGTTAATCTGCATTGTTGGCTGGTTGATCTGCATTGCTGGCTGGTTGATCTGCATTGCTGGCTGGTTGATCTGCATTGCTGGCTGGTTGTACCCTCAGTTCCTTGCTCCCCAAAGAACATGAAAAAACAATTGGTTACTCTTCATTGCTACAAGTGGTGGTGAACTATCATCTAGCAGGCTATGGCTAAGAATGCTCTCTTAACCATTCTTCAATGGCCCCTTGCCAATTCAATAAGTGCATCTCCCACAATAAAAAATTCTCTTGTTCCAATGACAATTGGACTGCTGTTGATAAATTCTACCCTAAGTGTAAACAATTTAGTATACCATTGCTTCTGATAAATACTTTTGAAATTAAGCTAAAGAGTAATATTATATAAGGACAATTGCCCTGACCCCAAAGTCTAAAGCCTAGAGCAGTTTAGACTTCTCTTCAAAGTCTACAAAGTCACAAAATCTACCTTTGTGGCTTGTAGAAGGGATATATTAGATGTGGGTATTTTATTGTTCATTCTGGTGCCCACTGGTTTGGAAACTAACCTTCCAAAAATATATTTCCTTGTTATTTTCTCCTCTAAAACCCCTCAGATGACTGAAAACAAGATGGTTGCTTTGAGGCTATGATTCTCCATCTCAACCTTCCAACTGGCTGCAATAAAGCTCTTTTTTAGGCCATCACCACATCGCTCATTTGGCTCTTGAGTGGCTGTGAAATCAGATCTCTAAGTCTTGAGATAGTCCCAACTTCTCCCTGTTAAAGTCAATTCATAGTAATATTCCTTAGTTAATGTAACATACTCAAGAGTTTTGGATTTTAGCTATGGAGAGGTGGTGAGATCATTATTCTGCATCTAGTGGATAGCAAGTGCAAAGGGCTTTCAGAAGAGAAAGACAAGTGTGAGGTTGCAGGGAGAAAATGGAGAAGCAAATGAGAACCTGTGGCATTAGGACCACTTAAAAATGTACTCATTTTCCTGAGAGCATGTGAAGCCAGAAAACTGATGCGATTGGCATTTAGAATGATCACTGACTGCATGGCAGGAACCCACTGAGGACATATAGAGTACTAGGAGACAGAAAGAAGGTGATAAGGGAAGTAATGAGATTTCAAACCAAGAGAAGCAATAAAGTGAAGATTCTAGATACAAAATCAGATTCAAGTCAAAGACAAAAAAAATTTTTTTGAAGTAAAATCAACAGAACCTGGGATAGAGTAAATATTTTGCTTTTGAGTTTTGGAAATGGCTGTATCAATCACAAAGAATAGAGACCTGGATGAAGAAAGAGTACTTGGGATCGAAAAATTTGGTAAATCACAGCTTTGGGCATAATAATTTTCTTAGAAAGATGCAATATTTGGAAACAATGAGTAGACAAATATATGATATACATATATCTACAATAGAATACCACTCATCTACTAGAAAAGGTGAAATCTCAACTTTTGCAAGGATGTAAGTGGAACTGGAATGGCCTGTTCAAGAGAAATAAGTCGAAAACAAAGACAAGTACTGGGTATCACTCACATTATCCATATTTTAAAAAAAAAAGAGAAAGAATATACCATTTCAAACAAAAAGAAACCCTTAAACTCTGATTGAAAATCAGAAGTTACAAAGAAATAAAGCAATAGATTGAAAAGGACAAGGTGGGGGATCGGTCCAATGAACTGTGACAAAGATATATTGGCGGGCC
>PVKC010048507.1:0-10869 GCA_004027635.1 Crocidura indochinensis | reverse complement strand
ACTCTCTCCAATTGTTAATGACAGTCATAATGATTCTTAATGTCATGTTGATTGCTGTTCTTTTAACATGGTTGACATATTATTCTGTGATAGTTTATTAAATATTTTAGTACACCATTTACTTTAGAATATTTTTTCTTACTTTCCTCATGTAAATGTGCGTCTTATGGTCATGTGCGTCTTATAGAGGAAAAATATGGTATGTCTTCTGCTTTTGTTTTTCAGTGGCCACACTTCTTCAATCCACTCTGTGCTGATCCTCACCTGGGATAGATCTGGCCTACTCTAATCATTCATCTAAATCTCTACCTTTCTCTGACTCCTTGCAAACAAGAAACTCACACTGGACACTTGTATTGGATTTTATTTTCTATAGGTTTCTACCTTGAGCAGCGAGCCCAGTCACCAGAGCTCTCCACCTGTAGCAGAGAAAATGTTTATGTTGGAGTGACTTGTTTTCACTCTGTGTTTGACAAAGAGAGTGAGTGACCTTGATGAGGTCAGATTACCTTCCAACACCCTGTTGGCTGAGGTTGGTGAAATCAAGACTGGCTTCTTGGAAGTCTGGTTATTATGCCTGAGGCCCATGGTAACTATTCTCAAAACAGTGGGGCTGTAGTTGAAAATTGTGTGTTGAATGAATAAGCAAAAGAATGAAGGCTGAAAAACCCAAACTTCACTCTAGTACACTTAATCAGCACCATTGTCCTGACTCCCGAATCCCTCATTATCTAGAAATTTTATTTATTTATTTATTTATTTATTTATTTATTTATATTTTTATTTACTTATTAATTTTGGCTTTTGGGCCATACCAAAAAATTCTCAGGGGTTCCTCAGGGGTTTCTCCTGGCTATGTGCTCAGAAACTGCTCCTGGCTTGGGGGACTATATGGGACACAAGGGGATCGAACCAAGGTTCATCCCAGGCTACCATGCCCAAGGCAAAGACCCTTACGGCTTCCACCACAGCTCCTGCCCAATCCAGAGCTTTCTGTGTGCTGTTCTTTGCCTTCACAATCAGGCAGTTACATAGTAGTGAACTATGTGGAGAAGAAAGTAAGTATGGGGAAAGGGCCATTTGTCTCAGACAATGCAGAACAGCATGTTTCAAGCTACACTTGGGCTTCTCTATTCTGCATGGAGTGTCAAGAAGCAGAGGTTCAAAGACATCACTGTTGTCCCCCACTACATTTCCAACTAACAAGACTTTCAGGAGTAGACTTCTCAAACTAATAAATTTCTAGAAGGTGCTGTGGAATTTCATCAACCACTACCTTTCCTCTTTTTAAAATCTTGGGATACCCTGTGATTTTATGATCTGTGGGTTTACCAAATATGATCCTGGGCCATGAGCCATGGACCTGAGTATCTGTGGTTCATTCTAATCAGCAATAATATTGTGACTTCTGTGAACTGCGACAGAATTACATTATGAAAACTTCACAGACTTGAACTCATAGTCATTTGTTTTCTAAAAGGGACAGTCCTAGGTTGGAGTCCTAAGGGACATGGATAGTTTCCCTTGACACACAGAATGTCAGCAAAGCTCCGAAAAACCAACATAAACTATTCATTCCTGGAAATGTAGTGGAATCTGGGAATTAGGAGAGACTTGAAACATGCAGGAGTTAGATACTAAATATTTCTAGTATATGCTCCATTACTAAGTCTTCCAATGGGCCCTCCGTGTATGTCCCTTTCAATAGATGTGGCAAGAGACTAGAAATATAGTACAGAAGATAAGGTGCTTGCTTTGTACACAATCACCCCAAATTTAATCCTGGTATCCCATACGGTCCTTGAACCCCACCAAGAATTATATTTGAGAATAGAACTTAGTAAAGGGCACAAAATTTTTTTTGCCATACCCAGTGATGCTCAGGGGTTACTCCTGACTATGTACTCAGAAATCACTCCTGGGGGCCAGAGAGATAGCATGGAGGCAGGGTGTTGGCCTTGCATGCAGAAGGATGATGGTTTGAATCCCGGCATCCCATATGGTCCCCAGAGCCTGCCAGGAGCAATTTCTGAGCATAGAGCCAGGAGTAACCCCTGAGCGCTGCCGGGTGTGACCCCAAAACAGAAGTGGCTCCTGGCTTAGGGGACCATATGAGGCACCAGGGGATGGAACCGCGGTCCATCCTAGGCTAGCACGTGCAAGACAGACACCCTACAGCTTGTGCCATTGCTATGGCCCCACACAAAATTATTTTTAATTCATTATATTTGGGAGAACTTGACACAAAATGAGAATAAGGACAAAACCTGGAGGGCAGGAATAAGAACCCAAATCAATGAACAGAATGCAATGTCTTGTATACATGAGGCCCAGAGTTCAATCCCCAGCACAAAAATTGATGGCTCTTAAATGCTTCTATAAAAAGTTCATGTGAAGGGTAAGAGAGATAATACAGCAGATAGGGTGCTTATGTTGCCTGGAGCTGATCCAGGTTTAATCCCCAGCATCACATATGGACACCCAAACACTGCAGGAAGTAATTCCTGAGGACAAAAACCACAGTAATTCCGGAATATCATGTGCCTGTGAACTTTATACTTTTTGTTTTGGGACCACACCTGGTGGCACTGGGGAGTTGCCCCTGGCTCTACACTCAGAAATCATTTCTGGCAGGCCCATTGGACTATATGAGAAGCCAGGGGTTAAACCCATGTCCTTCCTGGGTTGGCCTCATGCAAGGCAAATGCCCTACCACTGTGGTATTACTCCAGCCCCAAGCTAAGAACTCTTAAATTAAAGAACATATCTCTCTGAATCAGAATTTTTTTCACCCATAAATTGGGCCCTAAAGCCTTAGAGCAGAGGTTAAGATATCAACTCATAAATGCAGACAGATATACCCATGGCCTAAGATGTAGTAGGCCTTTGATCATACATGATGGCCCCAGGGCTAGGCAATCAAATAACAACACCACAAAATGAAAGGTACTGGCCTGGACACAGCAACTTCATAGAAATGTAAGACCTGCTCTATCCTCAGGCCACATTCTGTCCAAAGGAAGCTGTTGAATAAGTCAATAGAAATGGTGTTCTGAGCCTGTCCTTCCAGTCCTCATCTCTATTGTCTCTGAGCATTATTACAATAATGTCCTTCATTTTCCTTAATGAAGCTCACCACAAAGAGTGTTGAGAACAGTTAGGAAAATAACTACAGTGAGAACTATCATAACAATGTCGATGAGTGAGGGAAGTAGAAAGCCTGTCTCACAAATACAATCAGGGTTGGGGGAAGAGGATGGTGGGGACAATGGTGATGGGAATGCTGCACTGGTAATGGGGGCTGTTCTTTTTATGACTGCACCCCAACTACAATCATGTTCGCAATCATGATACTTAAATAAAGGTATTATTTAAAAAAATGAAATGGTGTTCTGCATCTACCTGGGCCACATCAGGAGCAACCCTTGTGCCCATTCATTGCACTGAAGTTCTTGCAGTTTGCTGTGCTGACATTCAGTGACTTCTGCATCACCATTAGTGCTTGCGACAAACCCATTTGCATCTTGCCAGATCACAGTGACCCATGAGTTACTGTGAGGGCTCGTGACAGCCCAAGATTTGCCGCATCCCTGCATCATCACTGTGCGACTTTGAGGTAGTAGTCCACATCACCCATCACAACTATGGCACCTATGATTACAGCCCCAGGGACAGGAGAGATGGCAAAGCGGTAGGGTGTTTGCCTTGCACACGGCTGACCCAGGATGGACCACGGTTAGATTCCCCAGCGTCTCATATGGTCCCCCAAGCCAGAAGCGATTTCTGTGCACATAGACAGAAATAACCTTTGAACATCAACGGTGTGGCCCCAAAGCAAAACAAAGCAAACAGATCAGAAGCCCCAATTCTTGATAGCCTTCCTTCACCTCAGTGAGAAAATACACAGAAAGAGGTCTGCACTGAAAATGAGTGAGCAGAGATAGAGATAGTCTTGGATTCTATGTCAAATGTGGCACAGGCCCTAGGAAGAAAGAAAAAGCTACAAGCTGATAGCCTGGGGCAGAATAAAAAGGTGATGAAGGAGGAAAAATATGCCTTTTTGAAATCAAGTGTAGAAGAGGCCGAGGCTTGAGGGATTGCAAGCTGCAACCTGGTTGGCCTCTGGGATGACCCAATGCTAAATCCGATTTGGACTATTTGCACTCTAGGGTGGTCCAAGACAAACAAGGTTGGAGAAGTGGCGATAGGTTCCAGAAATAAAAATGCCAATCTGTTAGGGAAGGGATTCAGTTTTGTGAGAAAAAATGCAAGCAGTAGAGTAAAATGCATAGCTGAGTGATTTGGTTTACTTTCTTCTTAGGGTCTGATGATTTTTTGAAGCTGTCAGCTTAGAAACAGGAAGAAATGAAAGAAGGTATATTTATTCACATCTCTTCCAAAATGTTCTCTATTAGACGTCTCTTTGCAATAAAATCAGTCTGTCTGTCCTGGCTCCAGGGATGATAATGAGTCCCTGACTGCCTGGTGGAGACAAACAATGGTGAAGGTAGGTAAAGCTAAAACTAAGGGTAGAGGTAGAGAAAAATGATAGGAAAACTGGTAGTTATGAATGAGAGGATGATTGTGGTATTTTATTTCACTGGGCTGCAAAAGACCTAATTAGAAAATAGGTAGATTGCTTCCAATATGAAGGATTATGCCAATGAATAACAAGATCATAAAATATTTGGATAAATGTGCTGGTACTACAGGCCAACAAAACAACTACTTCTTACAAAGCCTCTCTCTCCTGTGCCAACACCTCCCAAACTCTTTCCTGATTGCTTCAATATTCCTCCTCCCTACTAGCTGCATATTCTTTCCCGGATCCTCACAGGATTGAAGTGTGATATTTGTGTTCTCCCCCTGGTACTGAGACCCTTCACCTTCATCATGAGGTGCCATATTTCTTTTCTGCCCTCAGTACCATACAAGTCTGCACTCTAACCTCTTCCTGGGGCCATTAAGGGAAGACTGACAGTTGCTCAAAATTTGATGCTTAGAAGAATTGGTTGCTGCCACTCGAGTCCAGACAGCATCCCTTACTCTCATATCACTCACATCCTTAAGACCATCTGAATAATATGAAGCCCCAAAAATATCCATGCAGAACATCTCAGAATGTGCAGTACTTAGAAATAGTCTCTGCCATTATAATTGGTCTTTATGAGATCAGACAAATTTGGGAAATCCTAGATTCAATGAGTAGTTTACTTAGAACAGGACATACACACACATGGATGACTACTTGAAGAAAGGCAGCAACTTGAGTGCTGCAACTCCATGTCCAGGAACACCAAGATGTCTAGCAACCACCAGAAATTGCTGAGAGGCAGAAAACAGACACCAAGCATACAGAATGGGCAACTTTCACTGAAATAGGATTTCTGGCCTCTAAAACCATAAGAAACTGCATTTATAATGCTAAACTCATTCTAACCCTCAAATTGTCCCTATTTGTCACAATCTGTTATAATAACATTAGGAAACCAATGTACAGTTGATCTCTGAAATTTGCAGGAGTTCAACTTTTATGTCATTAAAAAACCTGAGTATAAATTTCAACTCCCTAAATTCTTAAAGAGTATTCTATTGATATCTGCAAGGGAATGATTTTAGGAGGCCCTCTCCTGCCTAAATGGATTCTAAAATCCACATATGTTCAGATATCTCAGAGTCAGCCCTCTGCATCTGTGGATTCTATACCCAAGAATCCAACCAACCAGCATCCACAGTTATATAAATTCATGAATGTGGAAGCTATTTAGACACTCAAATGACTCGACTCAAGGTGTGTTATTAGGATCAACTATCCTTCTCTTTATCTTTTCATCTTAATACCTTCTCAGTTTGAAGATCACTTTCTCCAGGGATATTCTTTCCTCTTCTGGTCTGGTCAGGACTCATCTCTTACCTCATCATCCTATAGTTATCAGGTTGCAGGGCTATAATCTGGCCATTCAGTTGACCATAATCCCCTTTCTACATTTACTCCTTCCATCCACACATTCTGAGATAAAACACTGTCCCAGAGACCAGGCACAGCCAACCCAGAAGAAAATAATCTTCGCCAGACTCGCTGGAGAAATATGAATATGAATTCTACAGCCTTTGCAACAGCTTTGACCCCAGCTTCCCAGAGCACTTTCCACACAGGCCCATTTTGCTACTCTGTCTTTGTCCCAGAGTGACTGCCTCCAGCGGGTTTGCTTACACATAAAACATCAAACACTGAAAAATAGAGAAAGATGAAAAATAAAAAGCACCCCCAATCACCCCACTGAGAGAACCCTGTGAGAAGTCAAACTCAGAACTCCATTCAGCCTGGCCTCATTTTCATCTATTTTTCATGCTAAAATACCCAGACACAGGAAAAAGAGCCAGAGAAAAGGAAGAAAGGGATAATGTGAGAAATGCTTTCTTTGACAATGTGTCATTCGGAAACTGATTATTTCTGTCTCCAGCCTTTTTAATATTCCCTCACAACGGCCAAGCCGCAAGGGGATTTGGTATTCTAAGACTGGATTTATAATACTCTGTTCAGCAGTGATAAGAACATGGGCCTTTAATCCTCAAAGCTGTGAACATGCATATTCTTCCAAGTAATGTCCCTCTCTTCTCTTCATTGCTATTTGGTCTCAACCACTAACCCCAGGGTGACTGAGGACTAGTGACTCAATGGATGCTCCCTTGGTCATTTTCTAGGTGAGAGACCTCAAAAAATAGTGAGGACTGGATTCAGGGACCTCTGGACTTTAACTTCTGTTTCAATTAAACTCTAATTAGAAAAAAAATCCACTTCCTTGTGGCAGAGAAGAAAACTTCAAGAATTTCTATCTTTGACTTGACTTCAATTTCTTGACTTGATCAAGATCACAAAACTTCCTAATATGATTTTGGAGTCAGAAAATGCAATTAAGAGGCCAGAGTGGTGGTACAAGCGGTAAGACATTTGCCTTACACACGACTAACCTAGGAAGAACTGTATTTAGATCCGCTGGTGTCCCATATGATACCCCAAGCCAGGAGTAATTTCTGAGCGCATAGCCAGGAGTAACCCCTGAGCGTCACCAGGTGTGGCCCACCACCCCCCAAATGCAATTAGTACTTCACAAAACTTGAACAAAAAAAACAAGTGAATCCTGACCATGTGATCTAAGTTCAGTTCCCACCAGAAACACACACACACACACACTTAATTTTTTTACAGCTCTAGGTAGTCCTACATCCCAATACGACTTGTTCACAATGCTATCAATTTAATATATTCTAGATGTTGATAATTCATATCAACCAGACTTTATCTAATCTCCAAATATAAGGGTCTACAAACAAATTTGAAAAATAAAATAAAACCACCTTCTCGGGAGCCGGGAGGTGGCGCAGGAGGTAAGGTGCCTGCTGCCTTGCCTAGACGGACCACGGTTCGATCCCCCGGTTCCCATATGGTCCCCCGTGCCTGCCAGGAGCGACTTCTGAGCGCATAGCCAGGAGTAACCCCTGAGCGTCACTGGGTGTGGCCCAAAAAACCACCTTCTCTTTGAGGGTACAAACTATGATGATGACTGAGAGAAAAGGTGGGAGGAAAAAAAGCAGGCAAGAAGCCTCCAATACAATTCTAACCATTTTATGCATGCTTTGGATATACTTTGCCCAATGTGTTTGTTTCATTCATACTAGCTATCCATGTCTTCTACAGAGTAGGCACAGAGCAATGTATTCAACCATGGGAATTTACTGCTTCTAGTATGTCTTGAAATGTCTAAGCACTTTGCTCTGCTTGGAACTCTGCCCTGAGACAACCCCCTCCCCCACATGTATGATTAATTCCCAGTCAAACTTCATAATTCAATTCAGTGCGATATTTTTTGATGAACTTTGATAGAAGCTTCTTTCTCCAGACTGAACCAGAAGAAAATTTGTCAACCATTAAATTCCCAGGTTGTTATATGGACCCTTCTTAAGGAGACTTAGCAAATTCTATATGTTTTGTGATTATTTATATCCAAGAAAATTGTCCCCTGAACAATACACATTTTAAGCAGGTAAGTCCATTTAAATATATATTTTCTCAAAAACATATGCCATAAAACTTCTGGTTCCAGTAGAGTGTTGTGCATATATGTTCTCTTCCTTATGATTTCCATAGTAACCTCTAGCGTAGTATTCTTTATACATAAGCCACAATTTCTAAACACTTTGCAAATAAAGTATTCTCTAGAATATTGAGTTTTTGGACCAAGACTTGGGGAATCATATGCATTGTCAGGGACTGAACCTGACTTATCTGTATGAAAGGGAAGTATTGCACCTGCTGTACTATGTCTTCAATCCCTCTAACATATTTTGTTGTGTGAATATATAGTGCATAAAATGCTAGAGATATCACTCTCACCTTGTACATTGAGAATTTTGGTTCAATACCCAGTACCACATATGATTCCCCCAAGTACTTCCCAGAGTGATCCCTGAGAGTAAATTCTAAGTATTATGGGGTAGATCCAACCCCCAATCTCATGCCCTAAAGAAGTCTAACGTTTTATTATACTTATATTAGCAATAGAATAATGGATTTTCTGTTATTAGTGAGGATTCTGTTCAACCACAGACTACTAGTATTTAAGTTGAGGGTGGAGTCAAAAGTTATACACTGAAGCTGGGTCTTTTTCATTATGCTGTAGATCAATGATAAATCAATAAAATGTAATGCTATTGTTCAAAAATGAATGGGGAATGATTGCAAGGAAAGACAATTGCATTGAAGTTCGTTATAAAAATATTTTTTAAATCAACGTGGCATAGTAATCTATGTGATTCTAAGAAATTCATCATTGCTTTGAATACTGTGGTATTTAAGGAATGCAGCTTTATCCTTCTAGATATGGCTATGCCTTACTGTATCTGTGCTTTCTTTCAGTTATATATATAGCATGGCAACTATCAGCAGCAGGGATAATGTCTATCATAATTTTCAGGTACTGAGAGCTATAAATGCTATTTTGAAATAACTGCAACCATTGTAATATGTCAGAAATGTAGCAGTAATGTGTCAAATCACATGCACAAAATTACACATAAAATTTCCAAGCATGTGTGTGGTGGCTCAGTGGCCCTAATCCCCACATTGTGTTGGCTGACTATGCTTAGTTCCTCTCCTGGTTAGATTGTTAGACACACTGCAGATGAAAAAGTGGAGGTTCAGCAGATAACCTTGTTTAAGATAGCATGGAGCAGCCCGGAGAAGAGTGATTGCCTTCTCACATGGGGAAGTTTCCATTAAATCACTGACCAACCAGCATATCCTTTAAACCATAATCAAGTCAAGAATGTAAGATGAGAATATATTCAGAACCATATTGGAAGATATGAGAATTCTATAGACATCATAAACCCAGGTTTATTTTTATTTATTTATTTGTTTGTTTTTGGGATTTGGGTCAACCCGGCAGCGCTCAAGGGTTACTCCTGGTTCTACGCTCAGAAATTGCTCCTGGTAGGCTCGGGGATGTTAGGATTCAAACCACCATCCTTCTGCATGCAAGGCAAACGACCTACCTCTAGGCTATCTCTCCAGCCCCAACTCGGGTTTATTTTTTAACTTCTTTGGGGGATACTTCCAACAATAATTGGTCAACCAAGCTGGACAGTGGGTTGGGTGACAAAATTGTTTGATGCCACTAGTGCAGGGGACCTTAAAGATCCTGGTGATTCTGGGATCAAAGTAGAAGTAATATAGTGCCAAGATTAAACTTGGGGCCTTGTGCATACAGGGAAATTATTCCAGAACTTGAAGTTAGTGCTTCAACCTAGATCCAGATTTTTTTCACTAGTTTTAGCAGTAGGATGGCAAACTCATAGTAGTTATATGTGATGGGTCGTGGGGAGTCTGAAAATAGGAAACATAGAGGTGGTTTTTTGATAGAGAAGGACAATGGTTCTTCATTGAAGAAGAGCTTTTTCCCACTGGGAAGACAATGTCACCTTTGGGAGAGAATGCCACAGCATTCCATGTTGAAGGCCAGGGAATCTCTGAACATTCAACATGCAGAGAACAGTTATATGTGACCAGGAATGAACTAGCCTCAAATGCCAACATTGACAAGAATGAGGATGCACAGGTCTAAGAACAATGCTGAGACCTGAAATTAGGGCAGCTGTAGTGGGTAGTCAGTTAATGGAGTGGAAATAAGACACACACCACTGATGGCAAGACTTTGAGCTTGATTGACAGAGAAGGGGAGGAAGAAAGTGGCAACATGACACTGAGGTGGAGCTCCTGTCACTAGATTACAGGGAGACTATCTAGGTGTTCAATTTTTCCTGGGTTAGTTTCAGGAAGCTTATGAAAGATGCCAGCAGATAGTCAGATGAAGAGATAAGTTTTACATGTGTGAAAAATCAGGAGAAAATGCACAATACCTTATAGCAACATATATGTGTGCCTATACATAGACGTGAAATAATTCACACCTCTCTCCAGATACTTAAAGCTAGTTTTATGTAACTATAATTATCGTTTTCCCTATAGACAGAGATAGGATGACCTATTTAAGGAAGTCTCATTATAGAAAGCAAATCATTTTTCTTCTTTTTGACTTCGACTAGTCATTTACTTATAATATATCTATTAGAGATGCTATTTTACTTCCTGTGATAATGCCAAGGGAATAAAGTAAAAAACGATGTGGCTCTTTGGAACATACTCAGCCCACCCCACCTCCGGCAGCCCAATCTTCCTTAATCATCTTTAGATTGGATCAGAGTGGCAGCCAACTCCTGGGAGATCATTCTCCATCTACAAAAATGGATCCAGGGGGAAGCTAATGAACAGCGCAAGCCAGTGAGTCAGTCAGACATGATTCTGAGTCA
>PVKC010048506.1:0-10880 GCA_004027635.1 Crocidura indochinensis | reverse complement strand
CATGCAAAAGGTCATCAGTTCAAATCCCGGTGCCCCATATGGTCCCCCCCCCACCCCCGTGCCTGCCAGGAGCAATTTCTGAGCATGGAGCCAGGAGTAACCCCTGAGCACTGCCGGGTGTGACCCAAAAACCAAAAAAAAAAAAAAAAAAAAGAGAGAGAGAAAAAAAAAAAGAGAATCCTAAGAGGTCAACAACATGAGGCCCTTTCCAAAATGGCGTCCCTTACTCCATTCAGAACCTAGGGTCTCACATTTCTTTCTCTTCTTATGGACCTGAGTCAAATATTTTACTTTCCTTAAGGTTCCTCATCCTGTCTCAGCTTATGGGCACATACTAGGGCCTCAGCACAAGCATCTTAACTGCACCTATGTGTGTCTGCATAAAGCAGGCAAGGAAATTAATTATGCAAGGGCCTATTAAGAGCATCACAAAAGGAATAAATAGTGTCCAAGCCGTGAAGTTATTCAGGGTGATTGAATGAAACCCAATGTTCATACTAGAGGTGGAATCTTGCTGCCTCCTCTCTTGTTCCTACAAACTGACTTACCTGTTGCAGCATCCCCTGGATGACCCCCAATCTGTTCCTGTTGGACCATACATAGTCCACCTTGTTTTAACTATGTTAAGTCTGTTATGTTCTGCAGGGCCACTTCTGTTAAGGAGTCCAGAGAGTGCTCTCAAGATGTATACACAATCAACAATCTATGGCAATTTCTGGGGAGATTTGATCCTAGGCTCTTTTCTACTCCATGCTTGATGGTGGGACTTACGCTGGCACACTAGGCAGTATTGAACTGTTGGTTCTCTCTTCTTATTTGACTTAACTGATGCTTCCTACTAGGATGTAAGTCTGGGTGCATTCTCATAAGGGCTTTATTGATATTTGGGCTGAGACAGCTCTGGTTAACAGCACGCTCAAAACTCTACCTGAGACCTCCAGCTCTTGCCTCAGGTTCGGACTCCCTCTGTGATGCTAGTCAGCTTCCCTGACACATTTCTATACTCTGCAGTGAAAATCTTCCTCTTCCCCACGTTTTGGGAGACTCTCTCTGGACATGCATAAAATGAGAATGCTCTCAAGGCAATTTCCCTATCTTGGAACTGGTACCCATAGTAGGTGGTACCTATAACTTTTCTTAACACTTGCACCTCAGTATTGGGTGATAACCCCCCCCCCCCCGCAAATGTATAAGTCAAAGTTTAGGGGAAGAATCCCCAGGATGACAGTTTGACCCACAAATGCTACATCCATGTTTGGGTAAGAGTCCAAGTATAGTGCACAAGCAAATGAGGTGTTCATTCTTGCTGGTCATCCCACAGTCACTGCTGTAAGCAGGAGCATCAAGACTATTTGAATTCTGTCCTGGTTCGGGGAGCTGTGTGCCAAATCTATAGGGAATCCTTCTCATTCAGGCTGTGACTCTCCACCATGAGGAGCAAGGAGGTTCCTGAGTCTTCTTCAATTTTGCTATTTACATAGCTTTTGGGGTGGAGAGAACAATATAGGGTCCTAAAGTCCATTTTCCTGGAGAGATAGATTATGAGAGTCCTTGCCTTTCTTGTACTAGGTCAGACAGAAATGTCTCCCACATCTTGTGCTAATTCTTTTACCCTTACTATCATTAGGGAAAGCCACAATCTTTGCTCCTCTTTCCTTCCACCCTGCAGCCTTTTAAAATATTAGTGTCCAGTTCATTCTTCTCATTTGCCCCAGGCATATTGTAATTTCCAATTGATGTCAGTGACTTTAGCTAGTTGACTTCCCTTGGCCCCTCTTGCCCTTATTCCCTGGTAGCTTTCCTGGTGACCTTCCTGTTTCACATTTTCCCCTAGAGATTTCATCACCTTAGTAGTTATTAAAGGGGAGTGTGAGCTAAGGTTCATCTTCTATAACTACTTTTATTTTTGTTCTCAATTGCTGTAGTTACATCCCCAGATTCTATTCCCATTATTTTTTTTTCTTCTTTTAAACATCTTGATTACATATATGATTGTGATTAGGTTTCGGTTATGTAAAGAACACCCCCTTCACCAGTGCAACATTCCCACCACCTATGTACCAAATCTCCCTCCCTCCCAACCCACCCCCATCTGCATCTTCTGTAACTTCTTAAGTTTGGCAAAGGACTGTAGGCTCTACCTATAAAAGAGGGTTGAATTCTCATGCTACCTTAGCCATTCATGAGGGTCCAGGAAATTTTCTGGTTCAGTTTTTCAGCTATGAACATCTGAAAAAGATCTTATCAATTAGACAGATCAGGCCCTGGAGCAATAAATTGTTTCTTCTACCCTTGAGAGACAGAACAGTAAAAGACGCTCCCTCTAGGATGATGACACAGCAGATAAGTAACAGGAACCTGTTTGCTGAGCATTTTTGGTATCTGTATGAGGTCATGTTGCCTGACTTCCTCAAGATAAGTTCTCTTGTGTTATAGATATTGCCTGGAGAGGGGACCCAGGACTCTCACTAGGTTCAGTAACAGCACATAAAACACAGCTCTGGGGGCCCGGTAGATAGCATGGAGGTAAGGCGTTTGCCTTTCATGCAAAAGGTCATCGGATCGAATCCCGGTGCCCCATATGGTCCCCTGTGCCTGCCAGGAGCAATTTCTGAGCATGGAGCCAGGAGTAACCCCTGAGTGCTGCCGGATGTGACCCAAAAACCAAAAAAAAAAAAAACAAAAAAAAACCAAAAAAACCCCAAAAAACCAAAACAAAACAAAACAAAAAAAACACAGCTCTGAATGACTGCTCCTATTGTTCTGTTCAACCTAAATTCTACCTGGTAAAGTTCTGGATTCCACTATTCCAGTCAGACTAGCAATAGCATGTATAACTTTTAGTTCCTTCATACAACCAGTAAGCATATTTCCACATGAATTATCTAAGAGAAGTGGGCATTAAAGTTAAGCCTACTATAATGCATTTATTTAATTCAGTCAGCTACAGAAAAATAGTTTTTTTCTCCACCTTCACCTTTAATGTTACCAGATGGCTGAATAAATTCGACTTGCTCCATTGCATGAACCCAACAAGACTAGAGACATCTCCTTTTGGGGCATTCCATTATTTACAGATAATTTCTGGGGATTGGTCAAGAACAGAGCAGGTGGTTTACTAATAAATACATTCATACTTTACCTGTCATATCAGGATTTCCCAGGCTTGGTCAATATAAAGATGTGAAGATCAGGTCAATGTGATGAGCTGAAGATGGCCTTTGGACCTCTTACCCTCTATAGGAGTGTCCTGGAGGGAGTCTGTTTCACCCCTCTCCAGAGTTGTGAGAGATTCTGATATCCAGAACTTATCTCAATGCTGAGAGTAGGACCTCCCTAGGCTGTGGCCATTTCTTGCAGATCTAGACCTTCCTAGACAATTTCTGATTTCTCTAGTCTAGACCAATCTGCCTTTAAAGTTTCCTTGATATTAGCAGAATACTTGTACTGTATCTGTCGCTTTACCTCAATTCCTTTCAACTCTGTTTCTCTGGAAGAGGACTTTGGGGGTATCCTATCTGACTTTTAAGATTTCCTGTCTGCATGAGTAGTAATCCCCTCTACAGAGAGAAGAACTTCCTGCCTGTATTTACACAAACAAACATAATGCCACAACACATCAAAAATACCAAGAAAAGAGAAAAAAAAGCAATGTTTCTCAAGTCACAGAATAGCAATTATGCATTTTAATCCGAGGTTGGATTTAATCAAGGTTGGAAACCTTTCTAAGAGCAATTTAACATGAGTGTAGACCATCTAGGCTCTTTTTCATAAAATTCTTTATACAAAAACATTAGATCATTTATAATTTATGGACATACTAATAATAATCCAGTTTTACCATTGAGTTTTTTTTATTATATTTTGAAACCAACTGTTTATACTCTCACAGAATGCCCTTCTTTTTTTCACATTCATAACTCCATCCATTATCTTTCTCCATCCTTCATCCCAGTGGTCCTGCCACCCTGACTACCTGCATGCACCAAGCTCAGAGTACTTGATAGGGTCATTCTCAGCTCCATGTTTCATCCTCTTTCCATGCTTTTATCTGTATCCTCCCCCCACACTCAGGGCACACCAGCTTCCCAAGTTAGCAGCCTAGAATCCAGCACTAAGACTCTAGTAAGAAAATTTGAAACTGCCCACTGTCAATTTGCACACTTACAGCTGTCTTAAGTACAACATTAAGTTTGATGTGGCAAAATTGATATGGAATTGAATTACCTTCATGATAGCATGCACTTACAAAAATTAACAATATTGTCTAAAAAGGCTAACCATCATAATTGACAATATTTTCTACCTAATTCTTAGTCAGTTGTCAACAGTTTACTCATCAGCATACAAACAATAAGTTATCTAGGTTGTCTAGGGGCAAGGGCTAGGAAAGTTTTCCTGCTTAGATAACTGGAGAAAATTCCAATAATCATGAATAGGATCATTTCACAATGTCTGAAAATTACATACTCTGACCTGCTTATATTGGGTTTTAAAACAGCCATTTTTTCTCTCTTCTGCCAATTCCCATAATTGGAAAGTGGTCGGGTTGGCACCCTGCACACAGTTTCTTGGGATTTCCTTCCTTGATTCCTCCCTCACCCTCTATATTTACACAATAAGATAAGCTCATCAATCTTACTGTCCCCTGCCTAAGAAAGGCAGAAAAGAAGATGAACCGATTGGTTGAGAAGGACCAGACTTCTCTAGGGCAAAATTTTGCTCCTGCGCAGCTGATTGAGACTGTCTCATGTTTACCGACCCTACTCAACTGGTCCATGGTCTGTCTGTCTCTAGTGGAGCAAATAATTCCAGATTTGCAAATCAAGCTATACAACAAAGGCAGGCACAAAACTTAATGGCAAGCATGGAACACACAATTTTTGCTGAACTCAAACCAAATTCCACCAGCCCCAAAGGATGCCATTCTCCCTAGAATTTCTCTTCATGTTTTAGCCAAGCAAGACAGTGGTATAGAGAAAACACAGCATGACAGACACAAAGACAGAAAGACACAGACTGACTAGAACTCTCAATGGGACTCCAACCCATGAGGTCCTGCTGGGACTCAAACCCAAGAGACACCTAGTGAAATACGAACTCATTAATGTCACCCCTAATGGTTTTAGTGGTCAAACATGCCTTCCTTGGAGGGAAGAGTGGGGCATCTTGTACATCCTCTGGCCTTGGGAAGCACTATTGCATATAGTTTTTTTCCCTTGTGCCCCCCCCCACAAGAGCTCTGTTCCCTTTAGGTCTTCACCTGTCTTGAAGGGGCCCCCAGTTTATGTCAATAGGACCTGGGCAGCTCTATTGGTGACTGAGTCGTCATAGTTCAATCCGGAATGAGCCACCAAATGTTAGGGTCCTGAGTCAAAGGACAAGACGGTACAATTGGAGTAAAGTAAAACAAAACTTTATTCTGTCAGCCACAGGCAAAAGAGACAACCCCTGCCAAGGTCAGAAGACAGTTTACATTGGAAGGGATGAGGAAGTTCTATCTTCTGATGATCTTTAAGATGATTAGATATTGTCTAGGGTATCTTCCTACTGCTTTCTCATGTCCTTTTCAGATAGACAATCTGGTATGGCCAAGTATCTTGGGACAGTGTTGATGGAATATTTGTCTTGAGAAGGAGAATTCTAAGACGTTTACAACATGTGGCCATTTATAAAATGGCATCCTTCCTTTTCAGAATGTAGAGCCCACAGTTCCTCATTCTTCTTCTGGCCCACTCTTTCCCCCAACACTTACCTATTACCAGCAGATCAGAGTTTTGCAGGTAAATGACACTGTACAGGATTTTATGTTCTGAAGCATAATGTTTCAACCCTGCTTGGGGTCCAGCCTGTGCAACATAGCAGTGGAAATCTAGTCCATCTGCTAGACTCTGGTTTCTCAGACTACTTGTGAAAATTGCCAAAGGGATTTCAACAGCCTGGTCTCATTAAAAGTGCCCCTACTGGCTCTGACCAGATTTCCCTTCTGCTGTGCCTTGGTCTTCTCTTTGGTGGCCCAGAAAATCTTTCTGTTTCCCTAAACTGTGCCTTCCTGAGCTGCTGGGAATGAAACAAAAAATGCACCCTTCCTTGGTCTCCAATGTGTTTCGATTCCAAAAGTTCTGGAGCCTCTGAAGCATGAACCTGAGGCTTTAGTCCAATGTAGTATCCAAGTAGCTTCCAGGGCCTCCTTTGCCGCATTTCTGGATCATTCCCTTTGAGTTTATTTGGAGGCCAGGTCATAGCAGGTCACCAAGTGGCTCATTGGTTCCCTGTCTCATTCTTTCCTCCAAGAGTTTTGCTTCTTTCTGCTGACAGCTGGTTTCAGTTTAGGGCTTGGATCCCAGAGCATCAGTCCCTGGATTGTCCAGTTCTGCTGGAAGCTCTTATGTTCTTTGCTGGCACTTACAATTCTGTTTGAGTAGAGAAGCCTGTTGTCTGGGAAATTCTTCCCTCTCCCAATTATGCCTCTGTATTTTATACTAGAAAAAAAAAGTAGTTGAGATTAAAGTCATGGGAACTTCTCAGTTCTCATTTTTTCTTTTTTCTTTTTGGGCCACAACCGGTGACACTCAGGGTCCACTCCTGGCTATGTGCTCATAAATTGCTCCTGGCTTGGGGGTACCACATGGAACCCCAGGGGAATCAAACCTCAGTTCGACCTAGGTTAGCAAATGCAAGGCAAATGCCCTACCTCTAGCACCACCTCTCTGGCCCCGTAGGAACATCTCAGTTCAAGAAGGATTTTCATGTATGAAATAATTTGGAAAGGTTGTTTTTTTGTTTTGTTTGCCCCACAAAACAAAGGGGAGTGGCATCTGATAGAAACAAACAAGAAAGGAGAGAGATAAAAATGGTTTTCTGAAGATGAGGTTTAATAGAACCTGCAATAAATGAGCCATTGAGGAGTCTCTCTGCAAGTGATTTGCCTTTCTGATACCAGTCTGTGTGTTGTGGAAGTTCCTAGACACAATGGGATGGTCTTCCCTGAAGTGGTTATCATGGGGATCATGGGGCTTGGGAGAGAGACTGGTCTGTATAAAAGCTGCCATCTCATTGCTTGAGCTTATTCACATGAATTCACTCCAGTTCATTCTCACTTGAGTGGATTTCTTACATTCCACAGGCCCTTTCTCAAAACCATTAAAATGTAAGTCACAAAGGCAAATAGAATGTGTTGAAACAAAATCATACAATGTAAAATGCCTCACTTAAGCATGTAACACATGTTCCATAGTTCACCAGGTCTCAGAACTTGCTCCTCTCAGCAGACCTATGAACACAGTATTGTGAATCTATTAAAAAGAACAGAGTATATCACCAGAGTTTAGCACAATGAGGTCTACACAGCAGTTCTAACCTTGACAGTCTATACTGAAGGCCAGAACAGAAGTCAAGAATAGAAGCAAGTTATGTTGTTATAGGAACCTGCAAGGGAAAAAATCAGTGCTGACTAGTGTGCCAGTGAGTGTAATTAGAGTGGGCTTTGGGTTTTCTCCATGGGTTTGTATCCACCAAACAACTGTTACAGAAGTATTGATATGTGAGTAGAGCTTCTGTGAGGTTTAAGTGGTAGACAGAGAGGAGGAATGCCATATTCTTAGGTATTTCCTCTTAGGAGGAAATATTAGTGTGACTGGGAAAGAAGGAGGAGAGACTTTTCCAGTGTCTGTTACAAAGCCTGATTCTTAGATTTAGCTCCATTTTGGTTTCAATTTAGGGGTGACCAATATATCCAGTGACTCTTTCCATTACTCTAAAATGGGCTTCATAATAGTGAAATTTAGAGCTAGGGAGAGTAATATGAGAGTAAAGATCTTGGTGTTGAACCCATTTGGCCCCAATTTGACCCTTAAACACCATCTGTCCCCAAAGCACTACCAGAAGTAACCCCAGAGTACTGCCAGAGTACTCCCCTCCAAATAGTGAGATTTGTCTGGAGGCACTAAAAAATCAGAAAAATCCTTTATGGATTTTGAAAACTTGTCTTTGCCTAACATTATCTTCACAACAGGGCAACTAACCTAATTTATAAGAGAAAAATGAATTAAAAATAGCTGTAATGAGTTGGTTTTGCATCAAGTGGTTATAGCACATGCTTGGCATGTGAGAGATTCTGGGTTTAATCCCTGGTAATTTTTGGCTCCCTCAGCATGGTCAGCTGGGTTGTGGGTGAATGAATCCTGAGCACTATTGGGGGATGTTTCCTATTTTAAAAATAAAAAGGGGTACCAGTCATGGCACTTGGTCAACTCAAGTTTCAATCCTCAGCTTCAATATTTAATCCTATATATCCAACTTGGATTTAATCCCTGGCTTCAATATTCAATCCTGCAAACTGTCTTGCAAGAAATCAACACTTAGAGTTTCTGGATGTGATCTCCTTAGATAAAATGAAAGGTGAAAACTGTAGCTTGATTGACAACTGTCCACACTGGTCTGGGGCTTCTGCCGAGCTCAACAGGGACAGTGACAGTGTTCTCCCCTACATACAACCACGCATGCCCATGTCTCCCTGTGTGCCATGATGCAGCTTCTTTCCTTTCTTCTTCCCCTTCTCAGGCATCTGCTAGACAAGGCTTCAGTTCAATCAGCATCTGTCAGCCAGTAACAGAGACCAAGCAGCAGCAGCAGCAGCAGCTCGTATGATCTGGTCTCACGAGAAGGTCTAATGAGCGAGGAGGAGGTCAGGAGACAATTAGCTGCATAGTCGGGATAGATTCGCCTGTCATCACTTTTTAATTCAAACTAGCTTGGTGGCATTGCAGTCCACTGATACCCCTGAGTCCACCCATGAAAGGGGACAGGCATCCCATCCCTGGTCAGAAATCACTTAGGTTTGTCCTGAGGCCAGGAGATACTTATTCTTTAGAGAGCAGACATACAGTCCATGATCTCTTCCCTATTCTTACTTAAAGAATAGCCTCAGGGGGCCGGAGCAGTGGTGCAAGTGGTAGGGCATCTGCCTTGCATGCGCTAACCTAGGATGGACTGCAGTTCGACCCCCCAGCCAGGAGTGATTTATGAATGCATAGCAGGTAGTAACTCCTGAGCGTCACTGGGTGTGACCCCAAACCCCCTCAATCTATATATATATATATATATATATATAAATGGCAGCAGAGTGATGAAAGAATCTAGACCTCAGAGCTCAGTTAATGCAGATCATCAGGGCTTTTATATATCTGGAAAGAGGATAAGGAACACTGACCACTAGAATGGAAGTGGGTGAATTCCCAGAAAGCTATTTTTCCAAGGAAACAGAGAAGAGTCGGATTTTCCATACACCAGATAATGTTCATTTTCCATTCCCTTAAATTTACTTAAGCTGGGTGGGATTCTTTTAAGAGTCCAATCAGCTAGATCTAAGACAAAATTTATACTCATCTGGTCAAGTGTTTCAAGCCTTGTTCTTCTCACCTATTATATGGGTCCTTATGGTAGCATCTTAAACATTCACTGAAATCCTTTCTGAAAAGCAGTTAGTGCAATATCTAGTATACAACAGCCATGCCAGGAATAAAGGATATTTTATGAGTGCCTGTGAATCTGGTTTGAGGGACAGAAGAGAAAATTTATCAGATAGAGACAGTGTTCTTTCAGACTTGCCATGAGTTTAGATTTTTAATAAGGACATTATCCAATGCATTTATCTGAACCTTGAAACAGTGCCGTGCGCTGGTAAAGTGTTGCAACACTTAATTAAAATGTTTAAATTATTACTCTGGTGGGTTTGCATGTAAATATAGTGTGCAAAACAAAACACGGCACAGCCCCCCGTTCACTTAAATTGGCATAATATGCAAATTATAGATTCCACATCTTATAGCAGTATGCAAATAAGGCATCAACATATTTTCAGCTTCCTTAGTACAAAGCATTTATTTTGTGCCTATTTTCCAGAGGAGCACCAGAACAAACTGAGTTTTGACAAATGCTATTCCTATCCCTTTAGAGTTTCTGATATAAAAGTATAATATTGAAATATTTCTGGTAGTTAGACAGATGTGTGTGTTTGTGTGTATGTGAGAGATAGAGTAAGTGAGAGAGAGAGAGAAATTGATTTCCTCCCTAAAAGAAGTTTTGTGCCAAGATCTGCTTTGTAGAAGCATGATGTGATAATGTTATTTACATATGTAGAAAGATAAAGATTTATTCGAGGTACATTAGTCTCCTTGGAATTATATGACTGGGACTGAGAAACATGGTTTAAATTAAAAGAGTTTACACACACACACACACACACACACACACACACACACCTACTTCAGTTTCACTGATCTGGGCAACTCAGAATTGTGGTTTCCCTGCCTGGTGTGTCTTTCACACCCTCTGGCTTTGCTCCCTCCTCTGCCTGCATGAAGAACAGCAGGAGTGATTATCACAGCAGAGATTTCCAAGTCCAGCTCCAGATATCATGGAGTTGGGATTGTGCAAGTGTGCATTGGGGCACGAACCTCAGACAGAGCCTTGTTATCCAGTCTGAACCACTGTTGCAGACCCTGTTCTGTTGGCATCTACCACCTCCAGCCCCCCCACCAGCCTAAATTTCCTCGGCACTTCTCCAGCTCTGCTTCGGGTTCTTCCATCTGGTATAGTTCTACAAAAGTCTCCTAATTGGTCTCCTAGTGGCCCTCCTGTGACATTCCAAAGGAATACAATGGGAATCAAGAGTCAGATGTCATATAAAATCTTACCATGGCTCCCTATGTTCTGTTGGCCAACACCATGTTGAAGAGCCCACATCGGTCTTCCTTTCCTGCTGCATCCCCCACCTTGGACTAACCATGAATGTGTGTGTACCTCTCTGGAGAGTCTTGGCTGTGGTACAGCTCCATGTCCCAACAACTAGCTTGTGTGACCTCCTCACACATTTTTTT
>PVKC010048505.1:0-10889 GCA_004027635.1 Crocidura indochinensis | reverse complement strand
TCAGGAGAATCCCAGATGATCAAGGTTAGCACATTTTCAGCATTTCTAACAGAGACCAGACCTTGTAGGTATTTCCCACCAAATTTCCCACCTCCTGCAGCCCAAAAGCCACCACTCATTCACATTATGCCTCTATAGATGTACCTGTTCAGGAAATTTTATGTCAGCGGGATGAATTCTTTACTGCCTTATCATTGGGGTTGTTTTTAGGGTTCAACCCAGGGCATCCCACAAACCAGGCCCTGATTTCTCTCTCTGTGACTGAAGAATATTCTGTTGTGTGAATAAAACATGGTTTATTCATCCAATGTTCTATGGGTGAACATGTGAACTATCATACTT
Source organism: Crocidura indochinensis (assembly GCA_004027635.1). Classification (NCBI taxonomy): domain Eukaryota; kingdom Metazoa; phylum Chordata; class Mammalia; order Eulipotyphla; family Soricidae; genus Crocidura; species Crocidura indochinensis. The sequence goes on along the minus strand of PVKC010048505.1, from coordinate 10,547 downwards.
GGCTACCATACTTGGCACAATGCTCTTAAGAGCAAGTTTTCTTGTGAGCTTATGTGTGTTCGTTTTTTTTAAGTAAGGTCCTTTCTTGGGAGTACTCTGGGGGTACCCAGGGCCATACCCAGAGATATGGTGGGCTGGTGTGGGGGGGGATATGTGGTATTGAGGATTGAATTTCAGTCTCACACTGGTACCCAGCTTTATTCTACTGCTGAAGCCCATATTGGGTTCTGTAGGGCAAATATTTTCATTTCTTTTGAGGATAGACATTGAGGTGAAGTATGAGGTCAAACGGTAATGGAGTGTTTAACTTTTGGGGGAATAGCTAGACTGTTTCCCAAAGTTTCCACACCATTTTTACATTTCTACTAGGAAAGTATGAGGAATCCAATTTATTCACATCCTCTCCAACATCTGCTGTTTTTCCCCACTTTAAAAATTATAGCCCTCCTGTTCCTATGTGAAACAGTATCTTGTGGTGGTTTTAAGTTGAGTTTTTTGGATGACTAATATACGCGTATAATTTTTTTAATTTATTTTTTTGCCTTTTAGTGCTGTATTCATCCCAGGATAATATAATACTTCCCCTTCTGATCATTATGGTTTTATTTTCCAACTTCTAATATTTCAGACCATGAGGAAGAATACAAAGTCCTCAGTTATTTGCTCAAATGCTTGCACATTATTTTAGGATAAGGTAAGTTCTCTCTCCTTCTCAAGCTTTTAAGTATTTTTCTTTAATTTTTTTGGTCTAGTCTCAAATATTTATTCATTTAGATGAAACTGGCATAATTCTTTTTCATCGCTACCTATTTCTTGCCTACTACTGAATCACTCAGATTTGATTAAAATTGTAAGAAATATCAAAAGGGAACATTGAAGTCTATATATCACTGTCTCTCCAACTGGAAGTAGAATGCTGTCTATCTCAAAGTTTTGAAAAAAAAAAAAGTATTTTTTTTGTTTTTGTTTTTGGGTCACACCTGGCAGTGTTCAGGAGTTGCTCCTCTCCCTGTGCTCAGAAATCACTCCTGATAGGCTTGGAGAACCATATGGAATGCCGGGGATCAAACCCGGGTCAGCCACATGCAAAGCAAATGACCTCCCTTCTGTACTATTGCTTCAGCCCCCTGAAAATATCTTCTTATTGGTCTTAGATGATTTTGTTACAATTTCTTGAGGAAATCAGAAACTTTTATGCATTTAACAAATTAGAGCTTTTTAAAGCATGATATCATTCTCTAATATTACTTATGAAGAAATTGTACAAAAAATCCTAAACACTACCAAACGGAATAAGATAATGGAACTAACTCCCTTTTCCCAAACCCTTTTCCCATCAATCGCGCTACTCTTCACTTTGTTTCCTCCAAATATATTTCCTAGCACATTCAAAAACATATATTCTAGTAGACACAAGTTTTTACATCTGATCTTTGAAAAATTTAATATAGAATTGTATTGCACCAGTGCCTAATGTTCTCCTTCCTATCAGTAGCCAATGGAGCAGTAGTTTACCTAACTGCTTCCTGATATGCGATTAGATTGTTGGCAGTGTTTGGATATTGTGAGTAATGTTACAATAGACTTAACAGACATCCTAAGAACATCCTGTATAATATATCTTCTTTTGGGAAGGCCACACCTGATTGATTAGAATCAGGGCTTACTCCTCGCTCTGTGCTCAGGGATCATTCCAGGAGGTTTGGGGGATCAAAACTTGCATACAAAGCAAGTGCCCTACATGGTGTACTGTTCCAACACCCAGATTTTGTTGTTGTTGTTGTTTTGGGGCCACACATGGTGGGCCTCAGTCCTGGCTAGTTTAGATGTTGGAGATCTAACCCAGGTTGTCTACAAATACCCTACCTGCTGTGCTATCACTCCAGCCTCTACATCTTTTTTGTTTCTTTAAGCGATCCCAGCTGGTGCTTGCGACTAGCCCCAGCTTGGTGCTCAGGGGTCTGCTCAGGAGATCATGCAGTTTGGGAGATGGATGAAAACCATGCACTCCAGCCCTTTGAATCATTTCTCTGGCACTGTATATTACATATTACTGCATTTTTTATAGGTCAGAGAAAGATCCATTGCCAAGTCTTCTGCAAATGCTTTCTTCTCCTTAAACCTGTTCTGTTCAGTGCTATTGTTATTACCCACATTTTACAGAGGAGAAAGCAAAGGAACAGAGGGAACAAATCCATTCTTGTTTTGTTTGTTTTGGGGCCATATCTGGCAAATGCTCTAGCATTTGCCAAGAATGCCTGGCAGTGCTCGTTATATTGCCATATATAGTGCCAGGGACTGACCTGGGGTTGGCCACATGCGAAGCAAACCCCTTAACACCTGACCTGTCTCTACAACCCCATTTGCAGTGAATGAGAAGGTCACTTTCCCTGCACCCTCCCTAATGATGGACATCCCTGCTCTTTTAAATCTTGGTTGGTCTAAGAAATTTTAAAAAATGCTATTTCACTGTAGCTTGCAGTTATTTAATTATTTGTGAGTTTGGCTTCGTTTTATGTTTATTAGTCAGTTATGTGTATATCTTCTATGGCTCATCAAGTCGTATCATTTGCCCAGTTTCTACTAGAGCAGATTTATTGGTAAGATTCTGAGATATTATTTTATTAACCCTTCACTTACTATGCAGGCTGAACATTTCTTTTCTAGTTGGTCATTTAACTTCTAGTATTTTAATTTCTAGTATTTTCATTATTCCGAAGTTCACTTTCTTTGGCAATCAAATACTTTTGTGATCAACTTATCTTTGGGGGAAGAGGTCTATAGTTTAAGGCCTTTACCACTTCAAGAGATAATGAAAGGCCTTTTTTATGTACTCTAGTAATTTCATGTCTTAGCAGTTTTGTTGTTTTTTTGTTTTTGTTTTGTTTTGTTTTTTGTTTGTTTTTTTGGGCCACATCTGGTGATGCTCAGGAGCTACTCCTGGCTCTGTGCTCAGAAATCGTTCCTGGCTTGGGGGACCATATGGGATGCCAGGGATTGAACCCAGGTCTACTCTGGGTCAGTCGCATGCAAGGCAAGTACCCTACTCCTGTGATATCATCCTATTTTTAAACTCATCTGCAGTAAGTTTGCACCTGATCTAGATATTCTTATTAAATTGGAGCTTTGCATATGAATCTCTGATAAATCGCATCCCTCTCCCCCATCCAATCTCACTCCTCTTTCTCCATCTCCTGTTTCTCCTAGACTCTATTTTGATTCACCCTTCCTTCCCCCCACCACACCCAGACCCAATTGCCACCCACATGTGGGTGGGATTTTGAACCCTTCCGCCTTCCTCATTAATCTCTCTTTTCCTATATCGGGTTGAGGCTAAACTGCCATTACTTTATACTATATTTTAGTAGTCTTCAGCATCCCATTGTAACACCCTCTTATTCTTCTAAGAAAATTTCCCACAGAGTGAGACGCTCTAATTCTAACCTGCTGGTGGTTTTCTTGTGACCTTGCTTGCAGATTTCACTGTCAGGAATTACAACTTGACCTCTAATCACTGGCCTCCCCTTTAGTCAAAGGGGACATCCCCCAGCCCTGCTTCCCTTTGCTCTCTTCCAGGCCTCCCAGAGCTGATTGAACTCATCTGGGAGTTTAGTCATTTTATTTATTTATTTGGTTTGAAGGACACACCCAGCACTATCCAGGGGCTACTTCTGACTCAGCACTTATATGGGTCATTCTTTTTTTGTTTGTTTGTTTTTGTTTTTTTTGGGCCACACCTGGTGACGCTCAGGGGTTACTCCTGGCTATGCGCTTAGAAGTCGCTCCTGGCTTGGGGGACCATATGGGAAACTGGGCGATTAAACCGAGGTCCGTCCTAGGCTAGTGCAGGCAAGGCAGGCACCTTACCTCCAGCACCACCGCCCGGCTCCCATATGGGTCATTCTTGACAGTGCCTGCGGGACCATATACAGTGCCAGGGATAGACTGGGGTTGGCTGTCTGCTATGGCTACTATTATTTTTCCACTTTGGGCCACACTGATGGTGCTCAGGGGTCACTCCTGCCTCTCCAGTGAGGGCCACCCCTGGCTCTGTGCACCAGGGTCACATTTGGTGATGCTCCAGGAAGCACATGCAGTGCTGGGATTCAGACCATTGTCTCTCCATTGCAGCTACATGCTAGGCCACTACCGTCCCTACATCCTCTCTTCAGCCGCCTTTCTACTATTTTAAAACTTCGCTCCTCTTGTGCTAAAGGAATCAGATCAACCCCAACGGTTCCAGCTGTTCTCTGCCCCTGACTCTCTCTCACAGGCTATAGGCTTGCTCCTGCTCTCAGCTTCATGATTTCACTTCCTTTCCTCCTGCAGAGTTTTCTTGACTCATTTTTTCCAGAAAGGGGTCTGTGGGTGGCATGTGTCCTGTGCCTTGGTAAGTCTGGCAGTATTTGCCCTCAGAGTGAATCATCCTCTTCCCGAGTGGAGACTTCTAGGCTCACAGTTGTTTTCCAGAGAGCCTGAACTCCGCGCGCTCTCTCATCCTGGGCCTCATTCTGCGTTCCTTGTGCCGTGGGCTGGCGCTCTCCCGTCTTTGGGATTTAAGACGTGACTCACCATCCCCAGTCATTTGTTCTCTGTGGGTTGTTTCCCATGGTTCTGAGGAGGCGAATCCTTTTGTGGGGGGCAGTTGTCCATTGATTTTTTGGAATGGGCTCTTTGCTCAATTGGCTTCCCTCTTCCTGAATTTCCTATTCCAAATCATAGTATGAGTAAAAGTAATGGTGCCTGGGTTTGATTGAATATGCTTTCTCTCAGGCTCAGTGCTCTGATCAGAGCTATTGTTACTCCCTTCTTGTTTGTTTTTTGTTTATTGTTTTTGGGTCGCACTTGGCAGTGCTCAGGGGTTACTCCTGGCTGTGCACTTAGAAATTGCTCCTGGCAGGCTCAGGGGACCATATAGGATGCTGGAATTTGAACCAGCATCCTTCCACATGCAAGGCAAAAGCCTTACCTCTATGCAATCTCTCCGGCCCTGTCACTCCCTTCTTTTATTTTATTTTATTTTTTTGGTTTTTGGGCCACACCCAGTGATGCTCAGGGGTCACTCCTGGCTATGTGCTCAGAAGTCGCTCCTGGCAGGCACGGGGGACCATATGGGAACCGGGGGATCGAACCGTGGTCCGTCCTAGGCTAACGCAGGCAAGACAGCAGGCACCTTACCTCCAGCGCCACCGCCCAGCTCCCGTCACTCCCTTCTTATGGGTAGAAGTATCAAGAAATGGTAGGATGGGGGGAAGCAGATGCCTGCAAAGTCTTCCAGGAGCAAGAGAGAGTCGTGGTCCCAGGCTTGGTGTCTGTCTCCACAGCTTGCTACTTCCTGCATGGTAGGTCTAACCCTTGACCCTGTGGAAATGGCCTCTTGCTAGTTGATCCCAAAAGAGAAAAAATATAGGGATGCCAAAAAGAAAATGAGAAACATTTGGAGAGAGGATCAGAGAAGGGGTGGGATTGTCCATAACTTGGCATAATATTGGCCTGGTGATCTGCCCTATTTCCTGATCCCTCTGTGATGGCTTCTTTATGTCCCATATCTGTCTGCTCTCCTTGTGTGTGATGACTTTTTCTATAGAGCAAATCTAGTTACTGGCTTCCTGTTAGCTGTTTGTTGAATAATAGCATGAACTAATGCATGGTTTCAGAGTATCCTTCAAATGCCAGAGGCTGTTAAGTACTGGTGATATAGTCAAGGGTTGGCTGTCATAAAGGACAAAACTCAACTAAAGTTAGCTTTAGTCCAGGAAAGAGTTGAAAGGTCACCTCAGGCAGAGGTCAGGGGCCTAAAACATTGTCTCCTTACTGCTGTGCTCTCATTTTCTTGGGGTGCCAGCTACAGATGTGCAGGCTCTCTAGTGAGTGGTAGAAGTCCCCTGCCACAAGTTCCAGACTTCAGACCTTATGGATTGACTCTCAGTCATCTCATTTACAGTCCTGACCTCGAGTCTCATCCTGTGCCCATCCTAATACTTGAAGACAATGGGGTGAGATGAAATGATTGCCTGGAGAGGGAGATGGTCCAGTTCCACATGAATCATCTGGTTGAAGATGGCAGAAAGGAAGGGGAAGTTCCTCAGATGGCCAAAAAGGGAGGACAGACTCTGGTCAGGGAAAATCCCAGCTGTCTGCTACCAGGTTATTTATCATCCAACATGGGACAGCCACGAGGTTCATGGTCTACCTCCAAGTCTCATGTCAGACATCTGGAGGACAGATAGACACCCAACACACAATGAATGGATGGCAGTGAGACTCGGGGCTGGAGAAAGAGCACAGAGGGCAAGGCACTTGATTTGGTCACCCCTGATTCCTTCCCTGGCACTGCAAACCCTCTAGGAGTCACTCCTGAGCATAGAGCCAAGAATAGCCCCTGAACACCACTGGGTGTATGTTGTTTTATTTTATTTATTTATTTATTTATTTATTTATTTATTTATTTATTGGTTTTTGGGTCACACCCGGCAGTGCTCAGGGGTTACTCCTGGCTCCATGCTCAGAAATTGCTCCTGGCAGACACGGGGGACCATATGGGGCACCGGGATTCGAACCGATGACCTTTTGCATAAAAGGCAAACGTCTTACCTCCATGCTATCTCCCGGGCCCCATGTTGTTGTTTTAAATAATTAACGATGAAGCAGGACAGAGATGGATGGAGGCCTTCATTCTTAGGCCCCAACCACGTGGCTCCATCCTCCATTAACCGGCAGGTCTGGGTCCAGGTAAGCGACGGGTATTGAATTCAGTCACAGGCAGGCTTCAGGAAGCATCAACTTTATTCATGCCCTATCCACCACTTGTGTGGCCTATATCATAAACAATTAAGCATTCAGCCACTCTTAGCTAGCCCTGCATCTTAACTTCTTTTGGCCATCTTTCCTCTGACCTTCATGCTGGCAAAAGACCAAAAGACCCTAATCCCCTGGGTCAAAGGCCTGGACCCAGACCCGCAGGTTAATGAAGGATGGAGCCACGTGGTTGGGGCCTAAGAATGAAGGCCTCCATCCATCTCGGTCCTGCTTCATCATTAATTATTTAAGACAACAGGTATATTCTACCCTCTACCATCACCCCCAAAACAGTATCCCACAAAAATGTCTCACTGACAAGGGCATTAGGAGAATTTCAGAGTCAACATTGGGGATACAGGAAGGTTCATTCTAGAAAATGGTAATGCAGGCTGGTACAAGGGAACCTGTAGCAAGGGTATGAAATAATGGTATTTGGGTTTAATGGTACCTAAAGGCATTTGGGTATAATGTTCAGGCCTTAGAATCTATGCAAGGATTCTGACCTACATTCCACCAAGGACAGAGGGAACTTGGGGTGTGGTTGGGTGATAGAGGCTGACACTGGCCTCTTGACTAATTGTGATTGGAAGTGTTGAGTCCACTTTCCTTCCCAGAAGACTGGGAGAGGGTTGAGATGTGTGTCTAAGAGCTGTGGGCTATAGATCCAGGGCTTAGGGAGATGCAGAGAGGGAAGGCCACTGGCATATGTGGTTCTGGTGGATGGGGAAGAGCAGGGAGTTGTTTGGTGACAGGATCACAATTCCCTGATATAGGTATAAATATAAATATTCTGTACGAATGACAGAGGTCTAGTGAGCCAGTGCCCTGAGATTTTTTTGTCCTATTCTCAGTGCTAGAAATTAAAGCCAGGACCTCACACATGCAAAACAATCCAGCTACAGATGTGCAGGCTCAATCTATTGAACTGGATTTGTACCACCCCCTCTCTCTGTCCATCTCTATCCCATTCTCTTGATTGCCCATTTTTGGTCTTGGGTTATCCAGAGATGCTCAGAGGCTATTCCTGGTTCTTTGTTCAGGAGTGACCCTTGGGCAGTACTCAGGGAACTATACTTGGTGCCAGGTGTGGTGAGAAAAATGGGCACAGTTAGATTTTAAAATCACCCTGGTGAAGGCCTTGTGTGTTTGTGAGACACTGTAATCTCATGTGCTGGCTCATGTGCCAGGTTGTGTTCTGCTCTGTGATTCCTCTGCTCTTGGATGTCACAACTATGCCAAGCTGCTAGGAAAGTTTCTGAGATTCTTTTTCCCCTCAGGGGTTGAGAGGGGGCAATGTTGAGCCATACCTGATGAGTGTCATTCTGACTCTGCCATCAGCGATCGCTCCTGGTGGTGCTCTGGAAACCATGGCCAGTAATCAAACCAGGAATCAAATCATACGAGGCGAGCTCCTTAAACCCTATGCTATCTCTTTTGCCCTCAAATCTCTAAACTTGCCTCCTTACAAACCAGTAACAAGCAGTTGAGGAAACAGCCCACACAGTAGACCCCACTTTGAGTAGTGCAGATCTTGTTGAGCCCTGGTGTCTATTTTAGAGATAGGAAAACAGAGGGTCCAGGAGAGGATTGGCCTGGGCCCTTGTCCCCAAGAAAGCTGCAACACAGCCAGCATCTCAGTCTAGCAGGTCAGCTAGACTGACCTGCTCTTTTGGAGGACCTGGGCTCTGGTCCAATGGTCTAAGCAGGGGCTGAACTAGGGGAGCATATGGATGAGCTGCATTAGTAGCCAAGGTCACAGACTGGGTGGCACGTTGTTGAGTCCATCACTCTGTGCCAAACACTTCCCAGGAATTTGGGTAGTCAGGACACAGCTGACCCCAGACTGACCTCAGAGCTGGCACAAATGCATTGGGTCGAGGATGATTCCCAAAGCCTAGAATCTCAAGGCGGCATGTGGCTGATTGGGCCGGGGCCAGGCAGGGAGACGGCCATGGCTTCTGGCCATCCTGTGCTGCCATAGCTGCTCAAGGTCAGGCTGAGGTCGCAGGGACGTATGTTTCCGACTGGGAACAGAGGACAACCAGTGAGACTTCCCAGCACCAACCCTGAGTGGCTGCTGGGTCTCCTGCCTCTTGGGGAAAGCTTACTGCCAAAGGGGATGCTCCCACGTGGTGCCAGAAAGCCTGGAGTCTCCACTGGCAATTCGTAGCCAACCAAGTCAGTGGTTCAAAACAAGGGCCTGGGGATATTGGTGTTGTTTGGGTCATGGTGCCAGGGAGCAGCCAGGCCATCCTGGGTGGTAGTGGTGGTGGTGGTGGTGGTAAAAGGGGACCTCTAGAGATATACCCACTGGTGCTAGAAGGATCAAAAGGTACCTGGAATCAAACCTAGGTCTGGGCGCATGCTAAGTATGTGCCCTAACCACTGTACTATCTCCTGGTCTTTCAGACTTCTTTTTCAGTTGCTTTGTTTGTTTTAAGGACATGCCTAGAAATAGTGCCCAGGGGATCACCCAGGGAAGTATGAGGCAGGGATAGAATCTTGGGGTTCCCTGTACAAAGCATGCACCCACTCCCGTCCATTGAACCTGGGCTGTTTCTTATTAAGACAAGGAGCTATAGCTTCTCTTCCCTGCACCCCCAAGAAAGAGCATTTACCTTGTTGGCTGACACTGCTGAAACAGAGGCAGCATGAGCAGGGTGAGAGATTTCAGGAACCAGAGAGTGGGGAGAGAGCATGCAGAGGGAAGTCTTGGCACTAGCCTGCTTGTTTTACCATGTGGCTGGTCTGTCCCTCAGTTTCCCTGTCTGCAAGCTGAGCGTGGGTGTTGGAAGATGCACAATGAGTGTTAAACAGCTGCAGCTGTTAGTATGTGCCAGGCGCCCTGGTAGGGCCTCATTTGTGAGGGCTTCAGCAGATACCATCACATTAACTGAACTCTGCACCAGCCTTCTCATGGCAATAGCACACAAACAAAAGAATAGCACCACCGTCACCAAGCCAACAACACCAGCAACAAAACACTATCACCACCATCAAACCAACATCATCACCTCTAACCTCCAAAATATCATATCAACAATAAAACAGCAATAACAGCGACAAACCAACAACCACCAAAAATAATACCATTGGAATTGGACCAATAGCAAGTTGGTGGGAGGGTATTCACCTTGCATGCAGCTGACTCAGGTTTGATCCCCAGCATTCCGTATGGTCCCCCAGCCTCCTAGGAGTGATTTCTGAGCACAGAGCCAAAAGAACCCTTGTACTTCTGGGTGTGGCACAAAAAAAAAAACAAACCTAAACAAAACAAAATTACTTCTATCAACAAAATATCACTAGCACCATCAAACCAACAACAAAACAACACCTATAAAATACTACCACCACCACCACCAAAACAACAGTAACACCAAAACAACTAAACACTAACCATCAACAAAACACCAACAGCAACACCAACCACTATTATAAGCAACAATAGCATCAGCACAGCACTGACTCCTACTTCTTGAGAACTTACCTGTGTTAGACTCTCCCCAAGCTCCTAAAGGACCCAGCAAGCCAGATGAGAGTAATTCCATTCAATAGCCAGGAAAATTAGAGCAGAGTCATTCAGATGACCAGTCCAAGGGGATATAGTTCCAGTTGGTGAGCTGATTAGCAAATGTAAGGCCCTGAACCCAACTCTACGACCAGGTGGTTCCCCGAGCACCTTCAGATATAGCCCTCATGGTCCTGGACTTATGAACATTTCCAGTAGTAGCCTCCAAATAAAAAAA
>PVKC010048504.1:0-10896 GCA_004027635.1 Crocidura indochinensis | reverse complement strand
TTTTTTTTTTTTTTTTTTTTTTTCCGTTTTTTTGAGCCCAACAGCGCTCAGGGGTTACTCCTGGCTCTATGCTCAGAAATCGCTCCTAGCAGGCTCAGGGGACCCTATGGGATGCCGGGATTCGAACCACCGTCCTTCTGTATGCAAGGCAAATGCCTTACCTCCATGCTATCTCTCCAGCCCCATGTGTGCCAATTCTGTGGTGTGAGATGTTATCTCACTGTTGTTTTGATTTGTATCTCCCTGATGATTAACAGTGGAAGTGTTTTTCCATGTGCCTTTTGGTCATCTGTATTTCTTCTTAGAAGAGGAAATGTCTCTTTGTCTCTTCTCATTTTTGGGTGGGGTTAGATGATTTTTCTTGTTAAGCTCTACCGGCTCCTCATTTCTTTTAAAATAAACTGCACTCATAGATAAATATGAGTTTCAGGAATCTCATGAAGTTTTTGTTTTAATTTTGGGGCCACACCCTATGGTGTACCCTATGGTGCACCCAGGGCTTACTCCTGGCTTTGTACTCAGGGCTCAGCCATATAGGATGCCAGGGATTGAACTTGGGTCAGTTGTGCATAATACAATGCCCAACTCGCTCTATTATCACTCCAGCCCTCACATCAAGGGTCTTTTTTGGGGGGAGTATTACTCCTGTCTCCACACTCTGGAATTACTCCAGGCTATATGCTTGAGGGACTGTATGGAATGCCAGGATTAAACCCAGGTCAGTCAAATGCAAGGCAAGCACCTTATTCACATCAAGTTGAAATCTTTGGTATTTTATTTTATTGGGGAGGGGGGCTGTTCAGGAGATACTCCTGGTTTTGCACTCAGCAATTACTTCTGGTGGTGCCAGGGAGCCATATGGAGTTCCAGAGGCCTAAGCTGGATTGGCTGTGTGCAAGGCAAATACTCTACCCACTGTTCTGGCCCCCATCTTGAGCTTTTAAGTAGCTGCCTTCATCATCATCTCTGGACGGATCTTGATTCTAAACATAACATGTTAGAAAAACACTTCTGAAAAGGTCTCTCTGCTTTGCAGCTCTGGATTGAAAATGAGCATGAAGCCGTCACCATTTCCTGTACAGTGAGGCTCAGTCTGCCTTCTGCTATCTGCGTGTTGGGAAGACCAAATGGCTCTTCATTCATGCACAGTCACTGCACAGTTCCCTGGAGCAGCTGTTCAGTGGATGAGAGGAAAATTCAGTCAGCCAGATAGAACTCGCTTGCAAACACATTCCCAAACATCTCCATGGTGGCCACAAGGTGCGTGTCTGCAGGGGTAGCTTTTACTAGGCTCCTTTACAGATTACAGTCCCACCTGCCCGTGTTCTGGCTTTTCCCCTCCGTGCTACCAGACTCGAGGAGCTCAGCAAGGGAGCCGAGTGGCTGGCAGGCCCCTCAGCCCAGCCTGATACCACCCACTGCTCTGAGAAAAGGTTTTGGAACACATCTGTGAAACTGAGGATCTCATGGGTACCGGCCTTCACTCTTCAAGGTATCACTTTACACTTGTTTTTCTTGGTTGAGTCTTTTTCAGAGATTTCTCTTCTGGGGCTAAATCAGGAATTTCTGTTCCTTATTCAAGTTCCAAGAATTGTGCCTTTCCTGCCCTCCGCCCAAATTGGAAGATAGAAACCGTGGGAAAGTGTCTTCACAAGCTGTTGAGAAAGTTCTCTAACTTACTCGTTTCTTTAGCATATGCAGGGAGCTTTTCACATCTATAGAATCCTTTTATCCCTGAATTCTCTTCCGGCTGCCAGTTTGGTTTTGGGATTTCTGGATTCTGCACCAAGCTGATATGATAGGTGGTTAAATTGAGGGATTGAGGGTGGGATGCCTCGGTTTTTTTCCTGTTCAGATTCAACTTTCCCTTTCTGTGTGTGTGTGTGTGTGTGTGTGTGTGTGTGTGTGTTTGGGCCACACCTGGCAGTGCTCAGGGGTTATTCCTGGCTCTGCACTCAGAAGTCGCTCTTGGCAGGCTCGGGGGACAATATGGGGTGCCGGAGATCGAACCTAGGCCTATTCTGGGTCAGCTGCTTGCAAGGCAAATGCCCTATCACTATGCTATCACTCTGCCCCCCCCCTTCTATTTTCCCTTTCAAGGACAGGGACATGAGGAAAAGAGATATATGCATTGTTTTTTGTTTGTTTTGGTTTTTTGGGCCACACTGGCAACACTCAGGGGTTACTCCTGGCTGTGCACTCAGAAATCGCTCCTGGCTTGGAGGACCATATGGAATGCTGGGGATCGAACCTGCATCCAGTCATGGGTCAGCCGTGTGCAAGTCGCCTTAATGTTGTGCTATCACTTCAGCCCCACATATGCATAGCATTGATGGGTTGGAGCAATAGTTCAGTTGGTAGGACATTTGCCTTGTACATAACCAATTCAGGTTGATCCTTAGTACCCCATATGGTCCTGAGTCTACCAGGAGTGATCCCTAACTACAGAACCAAGAGTAAGCCCTGAGCACTGCCTAGTATGGCTCCCAAATAATAAATTTGTGGGACTGTTGTCTAATGAGTCGAAAGCATATACTATATGCCATTCTTCTATTTAGAGCACAGTAAAGAGGACCAGGGACAGAGTCTGCCCTTGTAACCTTCGTCCGTCTCAGTTATGCCTGGGAAGGCTCCGGGACTAATTTTAGACATGGAGCCTTAGATGCTCGAAGGACACGTCTCAGAAAGCTTTTCTGGAACCAGCAGCAGATTTCAGTTCCTTGACTCACTGCCTGCCTCAGAGTCCAGATCACACACTGCACACCAGCATACAGGGCTGTTAGCAGTGGGGCTTTCAGAGAAGACAATTGCTAACTGGTAGCTCTAAGCCATGACACCTGAGCAAGTAGAATCCTTGAGAAGCTGACACAGAGGCCCAAAGTGAACCAGGCTCTTCTGAATCAGAGAAGTTTTAGGTCCCTCTTTTGAGATGACCCTCTACAATGGGGCTTCTATTCTGTGGTAAAGTTCAGTGCATCTGCAATAAGCAGTGATGGGCTTAGGCCTTTCCCTTACTACTGCCCTATGGCCAGCATGTGCCTTAGCCCCAGGGCCAGAAGAGACCCCTCACGGGGTGCTTGTTAAACATGCAGATTCCTAGTGTTCTTCAGCCATACCCTTTGGTGGCATCTGTGGAGCTTTAGGGCTCCCTCTGCACCCCAATTGCCTTGGAGCTCTCTATAGGGGACATGCAGTTCCCACAGGCCATCTGGCTCACCAGCAGTCACCAAGGAAGGCCACACAGGAAACAGAAGCAATATCGAAACATGCCAAACAAAAAGCAGCCATCCCTGGGGCCTGCCAGCTGGGTGGCATTCTCCCACCAGGAACGTGCACCGCACTGCAGCATGTCTGATTTACTGCATGAAATGGCACCCTTACCAACCTAGCCCAGGCTCATGTCACTGGGGCCTCTTCAGCATGTAACAGGAGTTCCAAGGACCAGGAAGGAAGTGCAGAAAACAGGAAGTTTGTCCCCATACACAAACTAATGGAATCCACCCAACTGCTGCTATTTGGAAACACAGACCCAGAATTGCCAGATCTTCTGAGTCAGGTTTCAAGAAAAACAAGCAATCTGAATTTGTTTAATGTACAATCTCCAGATCTTTAAATATTGGTAACAAATTCAAAGGAGAAGATGGGTGAGCCAGTCAGCCAGCCTAGCACTGCCCTCCCACCAGTCATCTGGAACCAGAGTTGCTGGAACCCATGTCCCCAGGCCAGATGAGCCGCAGCCTTTACTCCTGGCGCAGGACCCTCAGGCCACGACCTCACAGTCCAGTAGTCTTCTATCTCTGCCTGCCTATATCAGGACCTAAGCTCGAGTTCCAGAAACACATTTCCATTTACCATCAATTTACTTACTATCAGTGCAAGAAAGGGTCCTTTTTCTGGGGAGCATAACAGACTCTCAGTGCAACCCCAGAGATCGATGCAATAAATCTGAGATGGAGCCCAAGACTGGATATGTCATTTTTAAATTTTATTGATTTTTAATTTAGTCACCATGAAATTACAAAGTCCTTCTGTATACGTACTTTAGAAGTCCAGTGCACTCTCGGTTTTGCAAATGGAGCCACCATAAGATTGTATATCTTTTTCAAACTCTCCAGATGATTCTGTTGATGAGAGATGTTTTGAAACCAGGTCTCAGATGGATAAAACATTGCTCGGACCACTGCCAGTGAATTATAAAAGGGAGTGTAAATACTTGCATTTGTATCTCTCTGTTTTAAACTGTTACTTCTAATTACAGACCTCTATGAAAATACACAAAGAGGCCCGCCGCTGCTGTTTCGGGCAACTCCATCAGAGCAGAACAATAAATAAACCCACGGCGGAACTTTCGAGCAGCTTTTATTGGCACGGCCTAGAAAAAAAAAGTGTGGCAGCCATTTCTGAGCAAAAAAACCTGTGTTCTGCCAAGGTACTCGGTGTTATGTTTTACACACCACTGAGCCATAAAGTTTACGGCCCTGCACTGCTGCCCCAGGTCACCGAGAGGCTCCAAAACCAATAGGTCAAGCCCCGCTGCTTTGTGCAGACCTGAAAGGCCAGAAACAGCCCTGAATGTGTCCTTTTTTATGGGCTGACTCCAGACGGGCAGGAAACAGTATCGGGTTTTGTTAGGTCAGCTCCAGTTCGTGTCCTGGTACCCTGGGAGATGCGGGTGGGCAGCGGCAGTGCTGAAGCCCCTCAGCTGCGGTCAGAGGACGTGGTCGTCAGGATGGTAGAGCTCACTCATCAGGCGGTAGATGTAGGAAGGGGCGTTCCCCCCGATGTTGGAGATGAACAGGGTGATGAGCTCTGGGGGGACGTAGTCAAACACGGGGCAGTGGACGCTGACTTTCTCCAGAATGTCCCCTGAAAGGCAATCACAGGAGCCAGGGATGAGGTCCTGCTCCCGTACTACAGAAGTGATTAAGGTGCCAGGACCCCTTGAGTAAGGACAAGCCACCCCTTGTGAAGGAATGAAGCATCAATGTGCAGGCCGGAAGGAAGAACTTTGGGCAGTGCTCTCCCTGCTTAAATGCTCCACATGACCAACCCTTGGCATTGCAGAATGGGCCCTGCCTATAAACGACATTAAACTAGCCTGAAATTGGGGCCAGGTACCCTCGCTCTTTACTCCTCAGCCAGAAGGTCAAGCTGGTCTTCAACTCAGTCCTTGACACCGAGAAACTTTCTCCTCCTCCTCCTCCGCCCAGCAGCCCTTTTCATTGGGGACTCAGCTGAATTGTCACTCCTATGGGCCAGAGAGACAGCTCAAAGGGCTTGAGTACTAGCTGTGCATGTGGGAGGCCGGGTATTGATCCCTGGCATTGCATGGCCCCCTGAACACATCCTGGTGGGACCCCTGAAAAATGAGCAAAAGCAGCCTCACGCATCACCAGGTATGGCCCCCTTTGGTCCTGAATCGGCTGCCTGCAAGGCAAACGCTGCTGTGCTATCTCTCCGGGCCCATCACCCACCTTTCTTTATTTTTTTTTTTAATCTAAATTTTTGTTTTGGGGCCACACCCTGTAGTGCTATGGGGTTAATCCTGCCTTTTGATCACTGGGTTACTCAATGCTCAGAATCACTCCTAGTGGGGCTTAAGAAACCATTTGGGGTACCAGGGACTGAATCTAAGTCAGCCAAGTATAAGGCAAGTGCCTTACCCACTGTACTGTCTAATTGGCCTCTGCCACTTTTTTTAGAAAACAAAATAAAACAAAACCAACTTAGTGCTTCCCCTGGGACTCTAACTTCTTTAAAAGACAAACTGTCCCCAAACTGCACCCAAGATGACTACCACCCCTGACTACCCCCCCCACCCAACTCCCAGGGTAGTTCCAGCATTCCCTGGCATGGAAGTAGGAACACTCACTTTGGGAAACACTGGATAAAATCTCTACCCCTTTCTAGAACATCCAAGTTTGTTTTCTTCCTGAAACACCCCTGATCTGATTTTTCCTTGTTTCTGCTGTAGCAGATGGTGAGGTGTGGGGGAGCAGTCATTGTGCCCTCACCGTTCACTGCTCTACCCCTATTGTCTGTAAGAGCCTGGATACAGAACGGGCATCAAAGAAATAAATACTTCTTGAATCGGAGACTGAATAAATGCAGTTATTAAATGACCAAAAAGAATGGACAGTCCTCATTCCATGTTGAACTCCCAGAGGGTAGGCCAAGCCCACTGCTAAGGAAGAAGGCAGCAGGGTCAATGAATGTAGCTCAGGAGCCAGAGAAAAGGACCCCAAGGAGCAAAGGCATGAGGTTACTGGTGACTTTTTTTAAGGAGGAGCACAACCTGAAAGCATTCAATCCCTCTGACACCAACGCCAAAGCCAAAACTCAATGTCTGTACCTTCCGTGAAAGGCAGGACTTCTTCAGGAGCCACAAACTTGTTAAATGAATCTTCTTCATTGGGAAACTGTAGAGCAAACAAAGAATAGACCATGTAATTCCACTTCTAGTGATATGCCCAAGAGAGATAAAAAGAAGATGCCGATAGAGAAGTTTATACCAGAAGCAACTACAGTTATTACTCAGGAAAGGTAGAAAATGGTGGAAATGCTCTTAAAACTCTCAACAGGTGAATGGACAAACTGCAATCTGGATACACGGTGGGGCATCAGTCAGTCATAGAAAAAAAAAGGTTAGGTGCCTTGTGAGCTCAGTAGGGAGTTGCTTTAATCTCATAAAAGAGAAAAAAAAAGTGCTGTAGAAACTCGGATGAATGGATCTGAGTAATGGCACATCAAGTAGGGAGCTTGACTTGCATATGGCCAACTTGGGTTCGATCCCCCTAAGTGTAGAGCCAGGAGTAATCCCTGAGCATCACCAGGTGTGGCAAAGTAAATAAATAAATAAATAAATAAATAAATAAATAAATAAATAAAATAAAGAATTCCCCCAAAACTTGAGTGAACTATAAAAAATTTATGCTAAGTAAAAGACATGAGGAAAAGGGGGTTGTTACAATTTAATATTCACAGACCTTTTATGGGGTGACACAAAAGTACTGAAACTAGAGTGGTAGTGTACAATGTTAGAAGTATAGCATATATATAGTATTTTGTTGTTTGTTTTTAGGCAATTCCTTAGTGCTACGGGTTTACTCCTGGCTCTATGCTCGGGCATCTCTCCTAGCAAGCTTTGGGTTCAATATAGGGTGCTAGGAATAAAACCTGGGCTTGGGGCTGGAGCGATAGCACAGCAGTAGGGCATTTGGCCAACCCCAAACAGAGATTCAATTCCCAGCATCCCATATGGTCCCCTAAGCCTGCCAGAAGTGACTTCTGAGTGCAGAGCCAGGAGTAACCCCTGAGTGCCACCAGGTGTGACTCAAAAACAAACAAACAAAAAAACCCAAAAACCACCTGGATTTGCTGTGTACTAGAAAAGTACCCTACCCACTGTATTTTCTCTTCAGCCTCCAAAATATTCTTTTAGTGTTTGTTTTTGGGCCATTTTCAGCAATGCTAATGGCTCTGCACTTAAGGATTACTCCTAGCTGTGCTCAAAGGACCAAATGGGATGCCAGGGATTGAACCTGAATGCAAGGTTGACTGAATGCAAGGTAAGTATCCTACATGCTATCTCTTCCACCTCACCAAAGGTACATTTTTAAGTGGCTAATTGTGCCTTGAGTTTCACTTCAATTACAAAATACAAGGTCAGAGAGATAGTACAGGGGTTAAGGTACTTGCTTTGCATGAGGCCAACCCCAGTTTATATACCCAGCCAGCATCACTCATGATGCCCTGAGCACAAAGTCAGGAGTAACCCATGTACTGCTGGGCCATGCCCAGCATGGTCCCAGTCCCCTCAACATCTACCCTTTAAAAAACCCTTTACAACAGAGATCTATAAATAGGTTGGTTGGTATTTTCTTTTTTGGTTTTAGGGTTATACCCAACAGTGCAACAGTTACTCCTGGCATGTTAAGGGACCATATGAGACTTGGGTCAGCTGTGTGCAAGGCAAACACCCTACCGCTGTGTTATCTCTCTAGTCCCAGAGGTTGGTATTTTCAAAGCAAATAGTTTCTATTGCTGATGAAATGGCTCTTCATTCTTGGCGACTACTTTTATTCAGGCTACAGAAGACTTCTTTTTTTTTCTTTTTGGTTTTTGGGTCACACCCGGCAGTGCTCAGGGGTTACTCCTGGCTCCATGCTCAGAAATTGCTCCTGGCAGGCACGGGGGACCATATGGGGCACCGGGATTCGAACCAATGACCTTTTGCATGAAAGGCAAATGTCTGGGGTCCGGGAGATAGCATAAAGGTAAGGCATTTGCCTTTCATGCAAAAGGTCATCGGTTCGAATCCCGGAGCCCCATATGGTCCCCCGTGCCTGCCAGGAGCAATTTCTGAACATGGAGCCAGGAGTAACCCCTGAGCACTGCCGGGTGAGACCCAAAAAACAAAAAACAAAAAAAAAAAAAGAAAAAAAGAAAGGCAAATGCCTTACCTCCATGCTATCTCCCGGGCCCCCTAAGAAGACCTTCTCTTGATCTATGACAAATAAAGCCAACTCAACAGTCCCAACTAGCTTGACATTTTTAGAAAAGGTCAGGGAGCGGGAGTGCTGTGGCAATGTAAATAAGAGCTTTTCCCCACTAAGTATTGTCCTGAGCTAACAAATGTGAATTCCTAAAAGTGACAGTGTGTGGCTATCAACTGTATTTCCTGGACGTTGACTTCTGTGGCTTATTATTGCTCTGTGGTGTTTAATTCACTGGTGAAGATAAACATAAAGCGCCTGAGGGAGAAGCCTGCTGGTTCGAAGTTCAAGCCTACCGTTGGAATTCCTTCTCTCGTGGCTATAAGCTGGAGACAACATACCTGTGGTGAAAGCTTGAACATGGATGCGCAGACAATGAGGGGGGTGGAATGGTGTTTGGCAGCCAGCGCAAGCGTATGAGTTCCTGCCACAGCTCTCAAAGCACCGTTGGCCAGGATGGTCTTTGTGCCAATGATCACCTTTGGGACAGGAAGAAACACTTGAGTCACCCTGAGCATGGAGGCTGAACTAGGCTATCGGCAAGCTGAATGCTCAGGCTGAAGGCTTAGGATGTGAGGTCAACCACCAGTAGGAAGAAAGGGATCCTTGGCTCAGGGTCCAGCATAAAAGGGGTTCCCAGGGAGTGATCAATTATCTCGCAGGACAGACAGCTTTAATTACATCCACTCTTTTAGCTCTAACTCTGTCTTTCCTGGACACTACAGAGCTTGAGAGGCGCCGGGAGCTTTTATCGCTCACCATCCACTACTTTTAGCACATAGGAGCCTTCTGTCTACCCCTAACAGCCAACACAACTTAGTGCTATTACATTTCTTTGAATTCTTTTCATACTTCTAAATTTTTGGAGGTTTTTTTTTTTTGGTTGGTTGTCTTTTTTTTTGGTTTTGGAGTCATACCCAGTGGCACTCAGGGGTTATTCCTGGCTCTGTGCTCAGAAATCGCTCCTGACAGGTATTGGGAACCCATATGGGACACCAAGATTCGAACCATAGTTCGTTCTGGATCAGCTGTGTGCAAGGAAAATGTCCTACTGCTGCTGTGCTATTTCTCTGCCTGTGGTTGTTTGTCTTTTTGAAGCCATACTTGGCAATACTCAGGAGTTACTCCTGGCTCTTTTACTCAGAAATTACTTCTAACATTGCTCAGGAGATCATATGGAATGCCAGGGATTGAATACAGGTCACTGCATGGAGGGCGAGTGCCCTACCTGCTGTACTACTGCTACAACCTTTCTTTGGAATACTTTCACCATGAAGAGTTTACTCCAAGTAATGAACAATGATAAAGACAAAGGGAAAAGAAATCCAGTTCAAGACAGATTAAAGATAGAAGTGTTAGGAATTATTTTCCCCAGAGGATATTGCATGGGGGGTAGAGGGGCTCAATCTTTTAGATGTATAACTTATGAATTCAATTTATTCTAACTCCAAAGCACTCACCTTGTTGACTCTTGACATAACAGCAAATATGGCAGCATCTGTCATGACGGTGGTCTCGATACCTTCTTTGGACAGGTTAACTGCCATTTCATGACCCTGTAATGTGAGAGAGATATTAATGATGGGAGAAAGAGGCAGGACAAGAGCTTTCAATGTCACTGGAACACCCAGTGACACTTGGCAAAGCCATCACCAATTTCCAACAGATGACTCATCTCTCTCCTTCCGTATAGGAGGACCCTTGGGCAAGCTGCAAGGAAGCTAATAAATGCCTAATACTTTACTCAAAACTGTAACTACTACTTGCTCGCAGAATTAGATGCAGCAGACAACACAGACAAGACAGCAGTTGGCTCCTTATTTTACAACATCCTGCATCTTTACTTAGTTCCTTTTTCAGTGACCCATTATTTACCAAGAGATTAGTAAGAGGAGCCCAAGCATCAGTCACACCTAAGGCAATTTAACCTACTTTGATTCCTAAAAGAATAGTTATCTTCTCTTGGGCCCAGTAGTTCAACTAGCTTTCTTCTTTCTTTTTGGGGCACACCGAGTGCTGTTCAGGGGTTACTTGTGGCTCTACACACAGAAATTATTCTTAGAGGTGTTCAGGTGACCATATAGGATGCCAAGAACCTGGGTCCATCAAATACAAGGCGAGCACCATGCCCACTGCACTAACACTTCAGCCCTTTAAACAATGCTTAAGATGTGTACATCAGGTTAGAGCAATAATACAACAGTCGAGCACTTTCCTTGCATGCAGCTAGATCACTAGGGTTCAGGGTTCAATCCCTGGCATCCTATTCAGTCCCCTAGGTACCATCAAGAATGATACCTGAGTTCAGAGCCAAAGTTAACCCTTAGGCACCGCAGGTGTGCCCCCCCCCCCAAAAAATAAAAGAATGCTTACAACATTAAAAACTTGAAAATATCTCATG
>PVKC010048503.1:0-10885 GCA_004027635.1 Crocidura indochinensis | reverse complement strand
CCACAGATCCTTGCTTTTATAACCCAGAATCAGGTACCACCCAATGGTGGAAACAGAATCAGGTACTACCCTAGGGTGGGGGCAGACTGCCAGGTCATACCCTAGGGTAGGGTACAATCACTGATCAGGGTAGGGTCAGAAATGTTTATACACAACAATTCCAGATCATGATAAGGTCAGAAATGTTTACATATGCAACAATTCTGCCAGGTCACACTCTAGGGTAGGGTACAATCACTGATCAGGGTAGGGTCAGAAATGTCTATACACAACAATTCTGGATCATGATAAGATCAGAAATGTTTACATACACAACAGCTACAAAAAAAGATGCTATAGAGTTGGGGTTTTGGGGTAATCTCCCTTTTTCTCTGTATTGTAGAAGTGACTTACTGCTTTCGTTTTTTTTTTTGTTTGTTTGTTTTTGGGCTACACCCAGTGATACTCAGTAGTTACTCCTGACTATGCACTCAGAAATTGCGCCTTGCTTGGGGGACCATATGGGACGCTAGGGGATTGAACCATTATCTGTCCTAGGTTAGTGTATACAAGGAAAGTACCCTACAGCTTATGCTACCACTCTGGCCCTGATTCTGAGGGAACCTAGTGGAGGTTAATACATGACAAGGATAACTGTGCTTGTTCATATTTGGAGATAGTATTATTTCTGGTGACAAATGAAAGGATATTAGATATAAAGAGATAATTTTCTCAAGAAGTTTATTGATAATTATGTTTCCTTTGGATGTCAATGTCATTATTTCAGATAGTCAACAGTTAATTTCTTGTATAAGACTTTTTTAGGGGCAGTCTCTCCTCTTGGTGCTAAAGAGAATATGCTGTGACTTTATCTTATTAAATGAAATCCAGCAACATAAGAATTTTTGAATTGCTGAAAAGAGGCAAATGTGGTCTCTCTCTATGTATATATAATTTCTAATTATATTATTTAAGCAATGTGGCTACAATTTTTTTCATGATTTTTGTTTCAGTCATAGAATATTCACCACCCTTCATAGTTCACAGTTTCTGCCACCAAAGATCCATGTTTCTCATCCATCCACCCACACCTGCTGGGCTCTAGGGTGGCATTTTACATCTCTCACTTCCTCTATCACTTTTTTCTTTCAACTTTTGGACATTTTAGTTTGCATTATTGTTAATGGAGGGACACCTTGCATATAACATTATCCTCTTTTAGGACTCAGTTCTTGTCCAGAATAATCAATTCCAACTTGTAAGTTTCATGTGAACTCATCTCTACCCTAACTGCATTCAGTGCTCTTTATCTTTCCTACACTCCACAAATGGATGACATTATTGTATGTCAATCCCATTTCATTTACTCATTACACGCGGCGTAATACTTTTATATATATTTATGTGTAAGCAAATTACAATATTTTTCCTGACTGCTGCATAGTATTTCATTGTGTACATTTACCACGGTTTCCTTAGCCATTCATCTCTTCTCAGGTGCTTGGTTTGTTTCCAGATTCTGGTTGTTGTAAATAGTGTTGTGATGAACATAAATACAGAAGGGTTTTCTACATAGATTTTTTTAATTTAATAGAATATATCACTAGGAGTGATAAGTATAGATCTTATGGAAGCTCAATTTCTATCTTTTCAAGGAATATTTATATCCTTAAAGGCTGGACCAGCAACATTCCCACCAGCAGAGAGTAAGAGTCCCTTTATCCCCACACCCTTGCTGACAATAATTGTTCTTGTTCTTTGTGATGTGTGTCTGTGTTGTGAGATGATAGCTCATTGTTGTTTTGATTTGCATCTCCCTGATCACTAGAGATGTGGAGCAATATTTATGTGCCTTTTGGTCATCTATATTTTTTCTTTGAGAAAATGCTTTTCATATCCTCTCCCCAATGTAGATGGGATTAAAGTTTTATCTTGATAATTGCTATCAGTGCCTTGTACATCTTAGATATTAATCCATTATGAGATAGATATTGAGTCAGTAGTTCCTCTCATTCCATGGGTAGTCTTTGTATCTTAATCACTATATCTTTTGGTTTGCAGAAACTTCTCAGAATAATATAGTTGCATTTGTATATTTATGCTTTCACTTGCTTGGCAAGTGGTGTTTTATCCTAGAATATGCCTTTAGCATCAATGCCATGGAGAGTTCATTCTAATTTTTCCTCTATGTACTTATGTTCAGGTCGATATCAAGGTCTTTAATCTATTATGTCTTGATCTTTGTGCATGGTGTGAAGGAGATGACTTAGTTCATTTAATTTGCATGTAGGGACTGGAGAGATAAGGCATATGCTTTTCATGCAGAAGGTCATTGGTTCAAATCTCGGCATCCCATTTGATCCCACGAGTCTACCAGGAGCAATTGCTGAGAGTGGAGCCAGGAGTAACCCCTGAGCACTGCCGGGTGTGACCCAAAAACCAAAAAGAAATGCATGTAGTTTAACCTTTTTTTTTCTCCCAATACTAAATGTTGAAGAGTTTTTCATTGATCCACTTTGTATTTATTACCCCTTTATCAAAGATTAATTGATCTCAGAATATTCAACTGCTGTCCATTAATCTGAGCATCTATCTTTATTCCAAAATCAGGTCATTTTAATGACTACTAATTTATAGTACAGTTTAAAACTAGGGAAAGGTATTCTTTATTCCTCCACCACAGGGTGTACTTTAGGTATTCCAGACATTTATTTTTCCAAATGAATTTTAAGAGTGTTTAATGACTTTTTCCATCTTGTGTTCATTTATTTTAAGGCTGTTTTGCAACTTCTTTTCTGTCTGTGGTATTATGCAGCTCATCTTATTCTGTCCTCAGTAGCTGTTACTCTACTCTTCATCCCTTCCAGTGAGTTTTTCAATTCATGTACCTTGTTATTCAGTATTGTTTTTTCCATTTGAACCTTTCTCCTTTCTAATCTCATATCCTCTTGAATATTATTAGCTGTTCATTCTGTTCATTCAATATTTTCTTTTATTTCTTTTTGAAGCCTCAAAATTTCCTCTCTAATGAGCCAAAGAGGCAATATAAGTGTCTCATACTAGTTGTCTTCAGAACTACAATCTTCATAAACTAAGTACTATGTAGTTATGCATTGTTTACTCATTGTAACTTTGCTTTGTGGGGGTCCTCTTTTTGGACTCAGTAATGCATTTTCACACACTAGTCAGGGAATGAAAAGTGCCATGACAAAAAGAGGGTTCTTCCAGCTAGCCTGTCTAGGTCTTGCAAAATCACACAGTGATTGTCAAGAAATTGAGGCATATTGACAGAGGTCAATAGGGTTCTATTTGTGACACAGAAGTGTCATTTCTGCATGTATATCAGTACTCAAGAAGGGGGCTCCAATTTGCTCCGTGCACATAAATTTTTTTTCATTCAGTTTGTCATACCACAACACACAATAACCACTAGCAGCATTCGAAGGTCACAAAGGGAAAGCAAAGCAGAAATGCACCAAGCTTGTTGAGCAAAGATGGTAGCTCTGAGATACAATCAGTATCAATCACCTTAATAGCCTTTCTGATAAGTACTTTAGAGAAGCAATGTTGACAATATTAAAAAAAAACTCAAAGACATCATGGAACAGACATTTAATAAGACACAAGAGAGCAGAAATGAGAAAAATTGAAACAGAAATGACAGAAGTAAGGGCCACACAGTCCCAAGAAATAAAACAGACAGAAAGACCAACTGCACTGAAGAGCAATTTTTACCCAAGTCAATGCACTCTGAGGGAAAAAGAAGTACCAGGATAAGAAAAATGTCTTCCATTCACAAAAACTGAGCTCCACCCAGCCACACACAGTCCCCCAAATAGAGGCAGAGAAACAGACCTGGAGTGAGATCCTCTTCGAATCAGAAAAGTCATTCTCATTCCAGGTCAGTGGGCTCAGAGAGAAAAAGCCACAGGACATGGGCAAGGTTCTTATAACCATACCAGTTGGGCTTCATAGAGCTACACACTCCAAAATAATAGAGGCAGACAAACTGGTATCGGGTTCCTCTTTAACTCAGAAAAGCCATTTTCACCGCAGTACTCTGAAATGAGATCAGAAGTAAAGCAAAACACAACCGCCTGTATTGTTTGAAGTTATTTCTGAAGACCCAAATAGTATTAGCCACTCGTATAGTCTTTCTGATAAAGAATTTAGAGGGGAATGTTTCAGGATCTTCAAGGAACCCAAATAACCATGTAATAAATAGCCATTAATAATCAAGAGTATATAAGCGTAGAAATGAGAAAATGTCATATAGACATGAGAGAACTGAAAAACTTGGCAGGTCAAATGAAAAATTCATTGGGTTGCCTCAACAACAGAATGATATCTGATGAGAACAGAATTAGTGAGCCCAAATATAAGCTACATAACACCAGACAATAGTAAAAAATGGAAAAGAATTCTAAAATAAATGAACACAAAATGGAGAAAATTACTCAAAATGAAAAAGAATATGACAATAGATACTGAGGATACATTCAGCAGAAGGAACATGAGAATTGTTGGGTCTCAGAGACCCTGGAAGAATACCCCTTGAAGAAACAAGAGTCAAAATCTGTTGTTGTTAAGAAGTTCCCAAAGCTGAAGAGTGCATGCAATCATAATCAATGGCCAAAGAGTATCTGCTAAAGAAGACCTAAATAAAAGTCCCTCAGTGCAAATTGTAGTCACAATAATGAAAAACATAAATACAGACATAATACTGAAAGCAACAAGATAAAAAATGAAAATATATAAAAAGGAGCATCATTAAGATTTGCAGCACATTTATCATAATCCTTTCAAGCTGAAGTCAGTGGTGGGATAAAGTGAGAAAACAAAACAAAATAAACAAGTCACCAAGAATATTTTACCCAGCCAGGTTTTCATTTATGTGTAGAAGAATGATAAACAGCTTCACAAATAAAACAATATCAAAGGAAATTTACAAACCAACTTTTTAAAACTTGATTTAAAGAAAATCCATTACAGAGTTGACACAATTGACCGTAGTACATTTGTTTCCAGATAAATGAGATCAAAGTTATTAAAGAATAGAAAGAAAAAATAATTAAGAGACGAAAGAAAATTTTATAAAGTAAGGAAATAAAAGTACAGTGGCAAGCAAATTTTTGAAAATCTTTGTATCTCTAATAAAGTCATTAACAATGGCAGAGAAATTGGGGGTGGGGTGATAATACAGTGGTAAGATGTGTTTGACTTGCATGCAGCTGGCCTGGACTTGCCCTGGGTTTGATCCCATTTGGTTCCCTAGCCTGCTAGGAGCAACTTCTTAGCACAGAGACATGAGTAACTATTGAGCTTTGCTGGGTGTGATCCAGAAACAAACAAACAAAAAAAAAATGGCAGATGGTTTAATAAGTTCTTGTTGTTAGCTGTCCATTCTCTTAAAATTGTGTATTCTTATAGGTGTGACAACATCATGCAAATAAGTTTTCAAACAATACAAATCACTATTACTGACACTCTGGGTTTTGTGGGGCATGTTCTCAACTATTAGGCCTCATGGTATTAGGAACATGTCTGGGGAGGCCCCCTGCACTCACTCCAAAAAAGCTTTGGTGATATCTGCACAAATATGAGTGTACCTGAAGTTCTGTCAAATTAGAGTCTTTGACATGAACTGTCAAAGAATGGTGAAGCAGAACTTCAGACATCATATTTATTCTGGGTGATGGATGAAGCAGGTATGTCTTTAGTAGAACAGTTGCATCTCTCAAAATTGCCAGCTTTCTGCTGTGTGGCTTGTGTACCCATTATTTTTCACAGCTTGGTTTATACCTTTTTTGAGAAATGAGTGCATCTATGGATCTGGCCAGGTACAAAGATGCTAATTGCCTCAAAATCAAATTTTAACATTGAAATGAAGGGGGTACTTTATGGCGAGACAAACCTTACAAACACAACAAGCTTCTACAGAAAGATGGCAACAAACTCCATGACAGTAATCTTTTAAAATATTAATGAAATAAATGTGTCAAATAAGACACACACTGGTAAAATGGACTAATTGAATCCAAATTTTTGTTGCCTACAAGAAAAAAATTAATAATCAAAGCAAAGACACTGATACAAAGGTTAATATACAAAGATAGTACTTAAAAGAAACAACATCCTCAAGCTGTATGGGGATACCATACTAATACAAGACGACATAGACTTAAGGCTTAAAAAATTTAAGAGTCAGAGGACCATTTCTTAATAATCAAGGATATTTAGTTCAGGAGTATATCACACTCCTAAAGATATATGTGCCCAATAAGAAGCAGATAAATACTTAAAACAACTGCTAATATAGTTGAAGAAACAATAGCAACACAGTAGTTGTTGGTTATTTCAACACTACTCTGTGACCTCTTAATAGATCAAACAGGCTGAAAATCAACAAGCAAATATTAGCTTTGAAGGAATAAATGAAATAAAGGGTTTAGTAGCTGAATACTTGGCCACAAAACATGCCTCCATAAAATCAGGAGGGTAGAAATTGTTTCAACTATCTTCTTAGATTATGTTGCACTGAAACTAGAAGTTAATTAGAAATAGAAACAGAGAAATTACTTTCATACCTGGAAAATACACATCTCACTACTGAATGAACCATGTGTAGGAGAGGAAATCAGGGGCCCGGGAGATAGCATGGAGGTAAGGCGTTTGCCTTTCATGCAAAAGGTCATCGGTTCGAATCCCAGTGCCCCATATGGTCCCCGTGCCTGCCAGGAGCAATTTCTGACCATGGAGCCAGGAGTAACCCCTGAGCGCTGCTGGGTGTGACCCAAAAACCAAAAAAAAAAAAAGAGAGAGAGAGGAAATCAAATGGACCCTAGAAACAAGTGCAAACAAGGACATGAATTATAATAAATTTTTAAACACAGCAAAAGTTGGATGAAGAGTAAAATGTACAGCTTTTCAAGCACTCATGAGGATGGAAGAATTGGGTTATATAAGTTAATGATCTAGCTCTAAAAATTGGAAAAAGGTCAACAAAATGAGCATAAACACAGCTTTGCAGAAAGGCAATATAAAACTTAGAACCGGAGGCTCATGAACTGGCAATGAGAAAAAATCCGAAAAGATAAATTAAAAGCAAGTGCTGGATATTTGTATATAAATGATGGATAAATCATTAGCAAGACTCACAAAGTCAAGGAATGAGCCATAATAAACTTGAATATGGTGAGAAAGACCCTAAGGAATATGATCAATGTACTTTGATAAAGGAGCAAGAGATATAAAACAGAGAAATGAAGGGCTCTTTAATAAGTGCTGTTCATAAAACTGGTCATCTTCTTGCAAAAAAATCAATAATTAGGGCAGGAGAAATAGCTTGGAGGTAGGGCATTTGTCTCATATGCAGAAGAATGGTTGTTCAAATCCTGGCCTCCCCGAGCTTGCCAGGAGTAATTTCTGAGTATCCAACCAGGAGTAACCCCTGAGCACTGCCAGGTGTGACCCAAACCCCCCAAAATATCAATAAATCAGACCTCTTTTTAATGCAATGCATAGGTGTCAAATTAAAATGGATTATAGACTTTGATAGTGATCCAGAATCTAAACGGTAAATAAAACATAGGCAGAATTCTCTGACATGCAGCAAAGTTATCTTCATGGATGAAACACTGCTAACAAGCAACAAAATAAAAATGGGAGTACACTGAACTATGATGCTCCTATACATCAAAGGGAATAATTACCAGGAAACAAACATTGCCTACACTTTGGGAGAAACTAATATGCACCTTATAAGCTTAATAGCTAACATATAAAAGGCAATTGTAGATTTTTGATGTTGTTGTTGTTTATTTTTGGATCACACCTCCATGCTATCTCTCTGACCCACACTTGTAGATTTTAAAAGGAAAAAAATCTAACCTGTACAAATTGGGAGGAGTTATTGGCAAAAAATTCCTCATACAAGAAATACAGATGCCCAAAAGCCACAAGAAAAAATGCTACATCATTAACCATCTTGGAGATGTAAATAAAAATAAGAATAAAATGTCATCTCATAGCACATATATTGGCAAAAAACAAAAAGAGCAAGAAAACCCTGTGTTGTCATCAATGTTGGTAGATGCTTGTCTCATTTATTGCAGATATGAATATAGACTGGTGCAGGCTTTACAGCATACAATGTTAACATTCCTCAAAAAACTAGAAATTTAGCTCAAAATTCACCCAGCAGTATCTATTCTGGGTATATAACTTACAGGCCCCAAAACACAATGCAGAAAATGCATCTGTACTCCTTTTATCATTAAGGAACCATTCACAGTATCTAGTATCTGGATACAACCCAAGTTGCCAATAATATATGAGTGAATTTAAACAAAAGCATGGTGCATCTACACAAATGAAATACTGAGCTGAGTCAGGAAAGAATTTCATGAAATTTGCTTATATACAGATGGTTATACATAGTATTATTCTGAGCAAAATGAGTGATAGTGATTCACAGACTGATCACAGTCTTTTTGTTGGATATAAACAATATAGTGTGGTAATATTGTCCAGACAGTATAGAAAAGTGCCAGGAAGACTTTCATGGTTAGACTTTCATGGTAAGAGCCTTGCCACACCAAGTGGGAGCATGCAGTTAGGGCTAATTAGATATCACTATGACAAGTGTTGGAAATGGTCACTTTAGGTAAGAACTCTAGGTAAGAAAAAATATTGCATACCAGTGTCTAAAATAAAAAAATAGCAATAGCACAGCAGCTAGGACAATTACTTTGCAATTGATTGACCTTGGTTGGATCCCCAGCATTCCATATGGTCCCCCAAAGCCTGCCAGAGGTAATTTCTAAGCACAGATCCAGGAGTAAACTCTGAGCACCTCTGAGTGTGGCTAAAATTTAAGATAAATACAGAGGGAAAGCAAAGTGTCTTCCATAGAAGCAGGCTGGGGTATTGGGAGGAAGGTGAGAGGGAAACTGGGAACATTCGTGGCTGGATATTTGTACTGGAGAATGATTGGGTATTAGATTGTATGACTTAAACCGAATCACAATCAACTTTGTAACTGTGTATTTGATGATTAATTATAAACTTTATAAAATATAAATACATCACCTCAAGTTCTTTCTCCTGTAAGATTCTCACTTGCTTACAACTTACATCCCACTTACAAATCAGTGTTCACAACTTTGGGTTCTGTTGGGTCTTAGGCTTCCCTATTATTCTCCCACATAAAAATTTTGTTATGGCCTGAAATTTTGTACTGAAAATTAAATAAAATGACTTATTGTATTTTATTTTATATTATTCATGTTCCTAATGAATCATTATACTTCATTGTCAGATGTCTAATGCATGGGAGACCATTAGTATATTTCTTTTTTTCCTTTTTATAGTTATTTCAGGATGAAGAAATAAATCTAGAACATGTAACCTGTCAACTAGATATTAATGGAGCCACTATAATATTTGCGGAGTAAAATGTAGTCTTTTGTATAAAATATTAATGTATTGTATTTAGTTCATTGATTGAAAAAAGCCAGTCATTCTGATATTTAAGAAATAGAACTAAGCATGACCATATATATAGCTTACATTTGACTGTAAAGCCAGATAACATAAGAATTAATTGACTATACTTGTTTTTCCCATTCTTTTAGTTCATAATTTAGCCAAATAGTTTTTCTCACATTTCTCCTTTCAGTAATTAATAAAATTCAATAATTTTATTAAGTTAATTAATTTACTGTATTATGGGTTTTTCCTTGCTTACCACATTTTTTGTCTTCCCAAAAGTCAGTTCCTTCTAGATAGACTCTTAAATAAGTTTCTTAAGGATTTTAACCACATTTACTCTCTCATTCCTAAGGACTTTAATATTTACCAAAGCATTTTTTGTAAATTTTTTGGTAAATTTTTGGTATTTTTTTATAAGAACAGAAAATGTTTATTTATATTAGAGGCCCAAAGCACATAAAATATAAAACATTTTAAGGTTCAAATTATATGAACTAGAAAAAGACACTTTTTATTCTTGTCTTGTTGCAAAAATGGTAACATCAGGAATATTGAGTGCATGTAGATATTTTTATCACTTTTAATAACTCTTTCATACAAAATGTCTTAATTAACCTTCTTAGAACTGTCATCATCAACAGTTAAATAGGTCACTCACATTGAATTAGGAATCTGTGACTACCTAATGACTCTCAAAAATATGTATTTCTACTTACTAAATGCTAAATTAGAATCTAAACTTTTGGTTGCAGGTTTTGTCTGATTTGTTCCTCAACATCGAGAAATGTCATGTCTTTGCCTTAAAATCCTCTAAACACTTGCTGGTAGCTTCAGTGACTAATAAAGTTTCCTTGGTTTCTTTAGTCATATTATAATTCCCATGCAGACTGTGGATATAATTTGAACAAGCAACAACTTGTCAGTATCTTAATGGGAAACATGATTAACACAATAACAGACTTCTGGAAATATTTCAATCTACAGATTTATTCTGGTCCACCTGAAGAAAGTATTGCACCACCTGTTCCTCCACCTCGAGTAACAGCAAGAAGGCACAAACCAATCACAATTTCAAAGCGTGTTATCCGGGAAAGGACAGTTTTCTACATGTCTTCCATGGATGAAAATGAAGGTTAGTAAAGCATTTCACCCTTAGTTTCTAAATAATGATTGGAATGTTATGTCCAAATACAATGTATTTCTTCTGATTGTAAAATGAACCTGCAAAGTGTGGTGCCATAATTACTTTGTCAGTAGAATACCAAATGTGCTATAACATCTGTACTTTGGTATATTAAAATGGGTGACCAATATTCTTTCTGAGTGGTCTAATTATTTTATGATGTATTTTATTTAAGCACCTTGATTACATACATGATTGTGCTTGGGTTTCAGTCATGTTAAGAACACCACC
>PVKC010048502.1:0-10886 GCA_004027635.1 Crocidura indochinensis | reverse complement strand
CTTTTCCCCTTCTCTCAAACTGAGGATGAGAACTGCTAGAAGGACTCTGCCCATTGTAGGCATACTTAATTTTTACCCCACTCTATTACGGTACTCTTCCCCAAACAAAACCACAAAACTCGAACTATCTAATCCTACCTCCCAATCAGAGGGAGAAGCAATGGAGATACCAAGCCCAATCAGATATAAGATCACCAAGCAATAAACCAGAAACAGAGGGAGTCACTCAATCCAGAAGACCCTGGGGAGAGGGTGGAGGATATGGGAGACAGAATGGGAATGGAGGTGGAGGGAGGAGAACTTGGTGATGGGAATTCCCCTGATTCAATGTTTATTTGTAAATGGAATATTACTGTGAATATTATGAAAACCACTATGATTAAAATAAAAAAAAAAGAAAACTCAAAAAAAAATAATGGAAACAATCTTTATTGGTGGGGATGTGGTAAGAAAGGAACTTTCATCTACTGCTTGTGGGAATGCTGCCTGGTTCAAACCCTATGAAACACAATGTAGAGAATGCTCAGTAAACTCAGAATTGAGCTACCATATGACCCAATAATTGCTCTCCTAGGTATTTATCCACAGATCAGAAGAACATTCATCCAAAAGTATGTGTGCACTCCATTATTTATCGCAGTTCGTAGCACAACAGCCAAGATTTGGAACCAGCCTCGATGTCCAATGACGACAGAGTGGATAGTGAAGATGTGGTATTTATACACAGTGGAATACTACATAGCTGTTGGAAATAATACAATCATAGACTTTACAGCAGCATGTATGGATCTACAAAATATTATGTTAAATGAAGTAAGCCAGAAGATGAAGGATAAACACAGAATGATAGCACTTTTCTGAGGTACTTAGAATATACACCATATGAACATTTAATACTCCAGGAAAAATACAATGACCTAATAGGGTAGAAACTCCAAGTGAGCAAGCAGGTATGCAATTAACCTTTTACAGAAAAGGCATATAATAATGTCTTATGGATCTTATACAGGGTTACAGGTGAAGAATATGATTGAAAGCCAAAGACATGAGCAAAAGATTTTCATAACAATGTGTTTTAATGTATTAATATTACTAAATTTAAAATAGCCTCTCAGCTTCTCTATTGACAGGGGTTCTTTGATACAAAGGGTGGATACACCAATTTGATACCTCAGTGCTCAGTCACTCTAGAGAACATATTCAGTATGCATTATGAAAATGTCTAGATAAAACAATCCAATTTACCCTTTTTCTCTGGTTAATAGCCTCTATTAAGTCCTAAAGCATGTGACATTCCAGACCATTGAAACAAACAACTGAGAATCACAGACTTATATAAGAGGACCTACTACTCATTGAACATGTTTGGGCAAATTAACATTTACTTTCTCTCTCCTTCGCTCTTCTCGCTACTTTCTTCTTTCTCTCTTTTCTTCTACCTCTTCTTTCTCATCATCATCTTGATTTATTAAATTGTTAACCTTATTTTTATAATATTTACTTATTTTCTGTTCTCCTATTATCATGTTCTCTTTCTTCCTCTTTTTCTAAAGCTATACCTAAGCTAATTATGTATCTTTATTCAACCATTCCTAAGAGCTCAGACCCATCCTATTAGAGTCAGACCACTAACAACAGCTGAAGAACAGATCACTTTTTTTATGTTTTTATGTAGGCATGAGTACATAGAAAACTCCTCTATGAGAGCCAAATCTAAATTGTAAACAACCCATGCCTATAATGTATATAGCCCCTCATATACACTATCCCTAGTCCCCACCTTCAGAAAACCTACTATTTTCTCACCCTACATTTCCAACCCGATATTCCGCCTTATTAATGCTTTTTACCCTCAGTTCTTAACCCATTAGGTATCAAGACCGACCTCTTGCCCCAATAAGCCATCACCCAAATCCCAAGCGAATGGACACCCACCCAGCCCCACATCTCGTCTCAGCAAGAATCTACAACCAACACCCATGCTGACTTATGCTCTGTGGCCCTCCTTCTCACCCCCTCAAATATCAACTGTTGTTTGATACCGAACTCAGCTGCAGAAGATTACCTAGTGTAAGAAATCTACCAAAGCCCTTTCTGCCACAAATTGTTACTCAATTTCAACAAAACCAGGATATGTGATAAAAATGTTCTCTGGATTCCACCCCATACAAGAAAATATGAAAAACAAAGGGAATACTATATTTCCTTTACAAGTTTAAGACTATTTAATACTACCTCTTAACCTGTTTATCCCCAAATGTAAGGTAGTCTCCTGCATCACTTTGTTCCCTTAATATTTCTTAAACTTATTTTATTTATTTTCCTGTACAAATATGTGAGTATATATATAGATATTCATACATATACATACATATATATTCTCATTTCTGTTTCCTCTTCTTTAACTCTACCTGTTTTTGTTCTGATTGATACAAAAGCCTACGAGAAAAAGTCTTGCTGAGGATAATAGCTCAGGTCAAAACCAGGGCACAGAGATGATGGAGCCTGACATTCTCACCTCTAAATGCAACAGCAATATAATATACCACCAGATCCTCTTGCAAAGGTATACTAAAAAGGGGAAATTTTGCGTATTGAAACAAGCTCTTATCTACTATGAATAGGAACTCATATACTTTACAAAAAAGGGATACCTCCCACCTTGAACATATGTCATGTGGTCCTAATTTAGAATCTCTGTGATTAGACAGTGACCATCCAACCCTGAACTCTAGATCTCATACATAGAACTGATACAGTTCTCTTCAACACCTCCAGGAACCAAACTCCCTGTGGGATATTCTTAATAATGCTCTGACACCAACATGTGCCGGTTTTGATATGACATCCTCATAATGAAGAAGTGACAAATTTGAACTAAGAGCAGCTTTTATTATCTCACCCCCTAATTATAAGATTAATTCAGAAGATATGTGATTCTTTGATTGGTACAAGCGCCAACTTCAATATCTTTTGGGGGGGAGCACACCCGGTAATGCTCAGGGGTTACTCCTTGCTATTGGCTCAGAAGTCGCTCCTGGTAGGCACGGGGGACCATATGGGGAACCGGGGGATTGAACTGTGCTCTGTCCTAGGTTAGCGCAGGCACCTTTCCTCCAGTGCCACCTCCCGGCCCCCAACTTCAATATCTATAAAAGACTGTGATAACCATGTCTGGGCAAATGACTGGGCAGAACTTATCCTGGGACCAATAAAAATGACCTTAGTCGGGGCCCGGGAGATAGCATGGAGGTAAGGCGTATGCCTTTCATGCAGAAGGTCATCGGTTCAAATCCCGGTGCCCCATATGGTCCCCCGTGCCTGCCAGGAGCAATTTCTGAGCATGGAGCCAGGAGTAACCCCTGAGCACTGCCGGGTGTGACCCAAAAACCAAAAAACAAAACAAAACAAAAAACATAAAAAACAAAAATGACCTTAGTCTAGGCATTGGCCTATGATCTGTACAACAAGCATGATCTCTAACTCCAGAGGTCTGAATAAAACAACTGCAACCGAGCAGATCTTCTGGTAAGATGTGCTACAGAAACTGATTAAAACAATGATTGAACAAAACTCCTAGAACCATAAAGAAAGACTTCATCATTAACTTAAACTAATAGACATGTACATAGAAATGTAAAAAAGAACTTTTCCTTCAATGTTTAAGGAGTTACATAAGTCTTATTTCTTTAGATTGTTTTATGTGATGCTAAGAATTATTATGTACTACAGTCTGGGGACTTGAGGGACAAAATAATTGTACATGGGTTCTGTTTTATTTTTCTTAATATTCTTTGGCTGAAAGTTCAAAGTTAAGACATCAGCTATGGGACTACTGAGAATTCTGTTTATGGGTGACTGTCCTTCTACTGTAGCTTTACCTTGTCCTTGTTCTTTGCATCTTTGTTCTCATAATTAAAAATAAAAATTAAAAAAACAAAACAAAAAAAGTAAGACTTCATCCTAGGCTCCATCCTTGGACCTGTGAAAATACCAAGATCTCTAGCTACAGGGTCAGGATTTTATCATCCATAATGAAGCGAAAAGTTTTCAGACACCACCAAAGGATCATCGGGAGAGTAATAGAACATGTATGGAGACTGTGGTTATTCCCATGTCTGTATACTTCAAGGACGGAGACCCTATATCTCTTAGATCAAGGGAATTTCCTTTCTAATTTCCCCCAATATTTACTGTACCTATGTGTTGCAATACAGCCCTTGATGAGGTTGATTGATGGAGAGTTGGAGGATGAGGTCTTTCTCCTCCAGCTTGGACCACATGTCTGCTACCCTGTTCAGCTGGTGGTTCTGAGGTGAGTGTGGAGGTTATAAAGCTAACAGGTAGTCAGGCTTCTGAAGAAAACAGCTTTATTGCGTGGATAAGGCTGAAACTAAAAGCCTCAGAATCAGCCCCAGAAAAAAAGTCCCTGCCTTCCATAGACCCTTGGTTTTAAATATGAGAATCAGGTACCACCCTAGGGTGGGAACAGAATTAGGTACCTCGCTAGGGCGGGAGAAGAATGTCAGGTCACAACCTAGGGTAAGGCACAATCACTAATCAGGGTAGGATCAGTAGCATAATAATCCCATGGAAGTGTTTACATATATAGCACCTATGCAAGTAAAAGAGAGAGAAGCACAATTTAAAGGTTTTTTGGGGGGTTGCTATTGTTGTTACTTGTTGCTTTATTTTTCCTTGGATTTTCTTTTTGTGTGTGCTTTGTTTTGTCTTGTTTTTATTTCAGAACCGTGGTTATCGTGTGGTTGGTATCTATATTGCTGTCTTGCTTTTCGAGTTTTTTGTTTGATTTTTCTAAGTTATTTTAGTATTGTTATTAGGTTTTTCCCTTTTACCCTTTCTTCTATTAAACGAATATTTATAGCCTCGAGAAGGACTTCTCCAATTTTTACTTGTTTGATTTTTGCCCCATTTTATTTATTTATTTTCTTCAAACAGAACCACATAATTTGAACCATCTTATCTTGCTCACAAATTGAAGGGGAAATAATGGGGGATACCAAGACCAGACAGTCGTATGAACATTAAGTAGAAATAAAAAATGATCAGATATTCTAGACACAGAGGGAACCACTTATTCTAGCAACCCAGGTGGTAAAGGAGGGGGATGTGGGATACATGATGGGAACAGGATGGAGGGAGGACAACATTGGTGGTGGGAGATCCCCTGATTCAATATCATAATGTGCCTAAAAATTACTGTGAAAGATTTGTAATCCACTTTGATCAAAATAAAAATTAAAAAAAAAAGAAAAGAAATCAGGGATAAACTTTGTTTTAGGTAAAATAAGGTGTAACCCAACAACTGCCTATTTTTGTTCAAAACATGGTAGGGTACATAAGTAACATTCTATTGTTCTCTGCTAGAGGCAGGAACCCCACCCAGATCAGAATTTTTAAGAGTGGTTATTTTGCATAGGCACAGTTAAAGTTGGCTATAATAACATCAAATTTTAAACTGTATACATCATTCTCAAAACAATCAGCTTTTTTCATATCTTTTCGCATCTCACAACAGTTTCCATAGACTTATCTGAACATAAACATTATAACCTTTCTGCAGATACTCTTGATTAGAAAGTTGTTCTTAAACATTCTTACACAGAGCACTGTAATACAAGTCTAGAACATCCGAGTTCCTAATCATAAACTCCATTAAAAATCACAAGAACAAACATTCCTTCAAACCTCCTTCCCTGAATTTCAAGGGTTAACATTAGATTTTCCTGTTCAGGATTAGAAGTAAAATCTATAAATGTATTATGATAATACTCCTGGTTTGTACTTTCAAATTTGGCTTCCATAATATTCTGATTTGTGAAGCATAAAATAAGGAAATAACAAAATTTAAGCTGCAGATTACTAGACCTTTGTGTAATGTAGATTTAGACCCTCTTTTATAAGGAGAAGACAACCATGTTTCAACATATTGGAGAATAGTTTTCTGAATTCAAATAACATTTCATGTTTCGACGCCAAGTTCTATTAAAAAATAAAACTACTTGTGAAAGAAATAAAAGCTATGTTTTTATATCTTGGGTCATGGACACAAGAAATTGTATTTCTACAATGTGGTCAGAATCTATAATTTCCAGATAAATAACAATTCCTTTGAGCATTAAACTTCTTTCTACAATTACCACTAAAGTTCCTGGATATGGCCTTGTTTTGGCCATATGCCATATGAGGGCCGTATTAGTTGGCCCTCTCATGCCAGATCTAATATTCTAAGGGCATTGATCTTGGATTATAGTTATGTGTTCAGGGCATGGTATATGAGACAACAACTTCCTGAAGTAGCAGGCTTGAATTAAGTTAAACTGTGGAGTTCTCTTGGTTTGGGTTGGAAAGCTGAACTATTGAGGAGAAGCTTTCCTCATTTTGAGGGGCCAGGAATGGGCTCCTGGCCATTTCTGAGACAGATTTATTAAGTCTTACCCTTGAGGTTTCAGGATCTTGAACCAGAAAAAAGGCTTTCATCTTGTAATATTTTAAAAAATGCTCCATTTTGCCACAGTTAAACAATCAGAGCTGAACTTGAGAGATTGTTTTTGGAAATCTCCCCTAATTGCCATAGATACGGTAAAGAGCTGAAGGAACGTCTCTCTTTTTTTTTTGTTGTTGTTGTAAAATATTTATTTAAGCACAATAATGACAAACACAATTGCATTTGGGTTTCAGTTATAAACAGAACACCCCTTCACCAGTACAACATTCCCACTACCAATGCTCCTGACCTCTCTCCCCTTCCCTGCCTGTATTTGATACAGCCATTCTACTTTTCTCATTTATTAACAACGTCATACTAGATGCTAGAGTAGTTATTTCCTTATCAGCATTCTAAAGACATTTTCTGCCGCATTGTGGGTGAGATACAGGTGGTTTCTCTTGGTGAAAGCCACTGATATGATTCCCTAGAGCTTGCAACGAAATAGCATATTTTCTTATAGGTGCAGTGAGTGGGAGTGAGGGATAATTGTAAGCTCCAGATTTTCTTTTTTTAATAAATATATTTTATTTAAACACCTTGATTACATACATTATTGTGTTTGGGTTTCAGACATGTAAAGAACACCACCCATCAGCAGTGCAACTTTCCCATCACCATTTTCCCAAATCTCCCTCTTCCCCACCCAACCCCTGCCTGTATTCTAGACAGGATCTTCATTTCCCTCATACGTTCTCATTTTTAGGACAGTTCAAAATGTAGTTATTTCTCTAACTAAACTCATCACTCTTTGTGGTGAGCTTCAGGAGGTGAGCTGGAACTTCCAGCTCTTTACTCTTTTGTGTCTGAAAATTATTATTATTATTGTAAGAATGTCTTTCATTTTTCTTAAAGCCCATAGATGAGTGATACCATTCTGCATCTCTCTCTCTCTCTCTCTCTCTCTCTCTCTCTGACTTATTTCACTCAGCATGATAGATTCCATGTACATCCATGTATAGGAAAATTTCATGACTTCATCTCTCCTGACAGCTGCATAATATTCCACTGTGTATATGTAACACAGTTTCTTTAGCCATTCATCTGTTGAAGGGCATCTTGATTGTTTCCAGAGTCTTGCTATGATAAATAGTGCTGCAATGAATATAGGTGTAAGGAAGGGATTTTTGTATTGTATTTTTGTGTTCCTAGGGTATATTCCTAGGAATGGTATAGCTGGAGCATCTGGGAGCTTGTTTTCCAGTTTCTGGAGGAATCTCCATATCGCTTTCCATAAAGGATGAACTACAATGCATTCCCACCAGCAGTGGATAAGAGTTCCTTTCTCTCCACATCCCCGTCAACACTGTTTGTTCTCATTCTTTGTAATGTGTGCCATTGTCTGTGGTGTGAAGTGGTACCTCACAGTTACTTTGATTTGCACTCCCTGATGACTATTGATGTGGAGCATTTTTTTCATGTGTCCTTTGGCGATTTGTATTTCTTCTTTGTCAAAGTTTCTGTCCATTTATTCTCCTCTATTTTTGATGGGATTAGATTTTTTTTATTGTAAAGATCTGTCAGTGCCTTGTATATTTTGGATATTAGCCCCTTATCTGATGGGTACTGGGTGAATAGTTTCTCCCACTCAGTGGGTGGTTCTTGTATCCTGGGCGCTATTTCCTTTGAGGTGCAGAAGCTTCTCAGCTTAATATTATCCCATCTGTTGATCTCTGCTTTCACCTGCTTGGAGAGTGCATTTTCCTCCTTGAATATGCCTGTAGATTCAATGTCCTGGAGTGTTTTGTCTATGTGTTGTTCTATGTATCTTATGGTTTCAGGTCTGATATCAAAGTCTTTCATCCATTTGGATTCTATCTTTGTACATGATGTTAGCTGGGGGTCTAAATTCAATTTTTTGCAAGTGGATAGCCAGCTGTGCCAACATCACTTGTTCAAGAGTCCTTCTTTCCTCCATTTAGGATTTCTTGCTCCTTTATCAAAAATTAGGTGATTGTATGTCTGGGGAACATTTTCTAAATATTTAAGCCTATTCCACTGATCTTAGGGCCTGTCCTTGTTCCAATACCATGTTGTTTTGATAACTATTACTTTGTAGTAAAGTTTGAAATTGGGGTGAGAAATTCCTCCTATGTTCTTTTTACCAATGACTGCATTCGTTATTCTAGGGTGTTTATTGTTCCAAATGAATTTCAAAAGTGCCTGATCCACTTCTTCAAAGAATGTCACGGGTATATTTAGAGGGATCGCATTAAATCTATATACTGCCTTGGGGAGTATTGCAATTTTGATGTTTCCATCTGTGTATCCTCAATTATTTCCTGGAGCAGAGTTTTATAGTTTTCTTTGTATAGGTCCTTCACATTTTAGTCAAATTGATTCCAAGATATTTGAGTTTGTGTGGCATTATTGTGAATGGGATTGTTTTCTTAATGTCCATTTCTTCCTTATTACTTTGGTGTATAGAAAGGCCATTGATTTTTGTGTGTTAATTTTGTAGCCTGCCACCTTGCTATATGAGTCTATTGTTTCTATGAGCTTTTTGGTAGCGTCTTTAGGGTTTTCTAAGTAGAATATCATGTCAACTGCAAAAAGCGAGAGTTTGACTTCTTCCTCTCCTATCTGGATTCCCTTGATATCTTATTCTTGCCTAATCGCTATGGAGAGTGCTTCCAGTGTTATGCTGAATAGGAGTGGCGAGAGAGGACAGCTCTTTCTTGTGCCAGAATTTAGATAAAAGGCTTTTAGTTTTTCTCCATTGAGGGTATTATTTGTCACTGGCTTGTGGTAAATGCCCTTAACTATATTGAGAAAGGTTCCTTCCATTCCCATCTTGCTGACAGTTTTGATCAAGAATGGGTTTTGAAACTAATTAAATGCTTTCTCTGCATCTATTGATATGATCATGTGATTTTTATTTTTTTTTATTTTTTTTCCCGGCAAGGGTCTGGGTTGAGGCATATATGGGGTGCATTTACTGTACCTCCTCCTTCTATACAGTCAGTGTAAAGAACACAGCCTGTGATAAAAATTGGGAGGTCTTATTATTTTTTTCTTTTTTTTTGATTTTTCCTTTAGCTTCTTTTTTAAACACCCCCTTCACTAGTAAAGCTTTCCCACCACCAGTGTTCCAACACTCCCTCCCTCCCAACCCACCCCCACCTGTACTCCATACAGGCTTTTCAGTTCCCTCATTCTGACTATTGTTACAAAAATGACTTATATTTTCCTTAAAACCCATAGATGTGTGAAACTATTCATCTATCTCTCTCCCTCTGACTTATTTCACTCAGCATAATAGATTCCATGTACATCCATGTTTATGAAAATTTCATGACTTCATCTCTCCTGACAGCTGCATAATATTCCATTGTGTATATGTACCACAGTTTCTTTAGCCACTTGTCTGTTGAAGGGCATCGAGATTGTTTCCAGAGTCTTGCTATGGTAAATAGTGCTGCAATGAATATAGGTGTAAGGAAGGGGTTTTTGTATTGTATTTTTGTGTTCTTAGGATATATCCCTAAAAGTGGAATAGCTGGGTCGAATGGGAGCTCAATTTCCAGATTTTGGAGGAATATCCATACTGCTTTCCATAGTGGTTGAACTAGACAGCATTGCCACCAGCAGTGAATAAGAGTTCCTTTCTCTCCACATCCTCGCCAGCAATGATCATTCTCATTCCCTGTGATGTGCGCCAATCTCTGTGGTGTGAAGTGGTATCTCATCATTGTTTTGATTTACATCTCCCTGATGATTAATGATGAGGAGCATTTTTTCATGTGCCTTTTAACCATTTGTATTTCTTTTTTATCAAAGTGTCTGTTCATTTCTTTTCCCCATTTTTTGATGGGATTAAATGTTTTTTTCTTGTATAGTTCTGTCAGTGACCTGTATATTTTGGATATTAATCCTTTATCTGATGTGTGTTGAGTGAATAGCTTCTCCCACTCGATGGGTGACTCTTGTATCCTAGGCACTATTTCTTTTGAGGTGCAGAAACTTCTCAGTCTAATGTAAACCCATCTGTTGATCTCTGCTTCCACTTGTTTGGAAAGAGTAGTTTCCTCCTTGAAGATGCCCTTTGTCTTGATGTCATGGATTGTTTTACCAACATGTTGTTCTATATACCTTATGGTATCATGTCTGATATCGAGGTCTTTAATCCATTTGGATTTCAACTTTGTACATGATGTTATCTGAGGGTCTATTATCGCTTTTTTTGCAAGTGGCTAACCAGTTCTGCCAGCACCACTTGTTGAAGAGGCTTTCCCTATTCCACTTAGGATTTCTTGCTCCTTTATCAAAAATTAGGTACTTGTATGTCTGGGGGACAATATCTGAGAATTCAAGCCTATTCCACTGATCTGAAGGTCTGTCTTTATTCCAATACCATGCTGTTTTGATAATTATTGCT
>PVKC010048501.1:0-10876 GCA_004027635.1 Crocidura indochinensis | reverse complement strand
TAGGGTGCCAGAAAGATAGTACAGCAGATAGAGCACATGTCTTCCATGCAGGTTAATCAACAGCACCCCACAATAATATTTCATGAGTAAGACCAGGAATATCCCCAGAGTGCAGAGCCAGTATTAAGCCGTAGCAAGGGTGTAACCAACAAAACTCCATCTCCAATAAAAGATAGACAAGAATTTAGTACTTGGCAGCAACTGCCCTTTACCTCTCTGTTGGTATCCCAGCATTGATGTTTCCATTTTAATTAGATGGGAACAAAGCTTATTTGTGCTTTAATTCTGACAGATGCTACTAGATCTCCATCCCTTAGCTCCATGTATCCACTGGATTAGAAATTGGAGACAGCAGCTGATCAAATGAAGAGATGTTAGGGTATAACGTAGATATAAGAACTACAGGCTTCAACACTAGAACAACTGCAGTCTAAGAAACTCTTGAGAACCACAACTTCTGGACTGAAAGTCTCCCACTTATCTGTGGAAGTCACTAATATAATTGTTGACACCCCAAAGCAAAATTAAAATGATGTCCACTAAGTTTTTTGTAATTCTATATTTTCTTCCTACTTTGTCTTTCACCATCATCTATCCTCATGTCTCCTCTTAGACACAAATTTTTGAGGGATTGGCATTAAAAATTGGCTATAATAGGAAATACATAAAGATGGCATGAAATAGCATTTAGGAAGTGATATTTAGTGAGAAGGCAAAAATAAAACATATGAGGCTAACATTATGTGTGTGTAATCTGAATAATAGATTCAGTCAAATATACACATATAGTGCTTTGAAATGATATTTTTCATAATCATGGTTTAAATGCACACATAATATCATGACAGGACTGTTTCTGCTTAGAATGTGTAGCAAAATGCACAAACGGACCAAGGATATAAAGTCACTTAGGGTTGGTGGCAAAGTGATCAAAAGAGAAAGACTGAAAACTAAATTGGATAGTGATGTATCTATTTTCTCACCCCACTTACGCATGCACTTAAAAGATGCAATTGCGTAGGATATATATTTATAGAAATATACTCATATCAAACATCTTTCAAAGGTGGTGCGTAAATGTAGAATTCTGGGAACTAAAGGAGCAGCTTGGCCTGCTTCACAGTTTAAACGGGGCCCTGTTCAGCATGTGCTTGCTTTGGAGAGCTCCAGAATACTTGTTAGAAGC
This sequence comes from Crocidura indochinensis, assembly GCA_004027635.1. NCBI lineage: Eukaryota > Metazoa > Chordata > Mammalia > Eulipotyphla > Soricidae > Crocidura > Crocidura indochinensis. The sequence continues at coordinate 9,690 of PVKC010048501.1, read as the reverse complement.
AAAAATAGTCTTTCCATAGAACATTTTACTTGTAGCCAGATCTTTATAGTATATGAACATGCTTTAAGGAAATAATAACTTTCTTCTTATATAACTAAAAAATGTGGCTTTATCTAGGTGCCCCAGTTAGAATGAATGGCACACAGTAGTAAGAGTCAGTAAACTTCAAATTCTGGTATATATGACCTTCCCAGTCCTATATTTTGCTTATTCTGTACCGACACTTTTGAAATCATTGTAACATTAAAACACGAATTCTCCCTCCAAAACACTGGTGTGGATAGTTATTTAATCACATTTTCTGGAGAGATGAAAATTGCAATTGAATTCTAGGCTGTGCTACAAAACACTAAGTGTAAAGGACAAAAAATGATAATGTCCCAGTTTGAGAATGAGGACTCATACAATTTGCATAGACAGGCACGGTTAAAATCAAGTCACACTCTTGAGTTCTTATCTGGAGTTCATGCATTATGAAGCAGGTGTAGAAAAAAATTCCATTGCTAGTGATTCTTAGGACTGATGTTTTGGTTCCTGGATTCTCTCCTAAAAAGGCTACTTGTATCTTATTTTCTGGTCAAGAGGAAACAATCTGTTACTTCTCAGAATCAATTTGTTTTATCCCTTTCTGATCTCTAGGCTATTTTAAAAGGCTGGAGTGATTGCATCTTATAGACTATCTGATCTACCTGTAATAACCCACTTATTAATCATGAAAACAACAGTGTATTAAAAACTCTTGTAAAAAGGGAAAGGGAAAAATAGAATATATAAAGTATATACAGTGAATATATAGAAATATATATACTCCCCATTATATATGCATAGAAAAAATATGTACTAATATTTTCAATGCAAATAAATGGTCCATGGCTTGTATCATCTCAAAAAGTACTTATATATTATTTATAATCATTATGTTTATTTGTTATTAACTATTATATGTATTTATTATGCTATTTGTTGCAATATATTATGAAGAAAGATTCTATTTATATCTTTAGCATTCATCTTAATATAAAGAACTATAAAATGATTCAGTACTATTTAAGAAACTGATCCATGACTATCACAATGCTTCTTGGCAGATGGAAAATGAGAGATCTTCTGATTCAGAGAAAGAAGAGAAATAAAAGTAGCCAGAGTATCAGCATCTGTAGAGTTTTTTCCTTAGATTCCATGTTATTTCAATAAGAGTGGCAAAAGGACACTTAGTGTAATATCTGAACATGTTTTGGTTTATGGATAAAGTAACCAAATCCCTTAATTTAAGCAATTATCCTGAGATATATATTATTCTTATTTTACTAAATGATGAATTTATAAGTTTTGTTTCTCTTTATAGAAACTGTCTCTACTATTCAAAGAAGTTTGCTCTATAGGTTTCCCTAGCTTTGAAAAGACATCAGAGGTTTAGATAGATAGATAGGTAGGTAGATAGATAGATAGATAGATAGATAGATAGATAGATAGATAGATAGATAGATAGATAGATAGATAGATACATAAGCAAAATCCAAGAATACTTGTTGTCCAGATATGTCTGTTCACATTCAAGGCAAATGCACTACTGCTGTGCTATTGCTCCAGCCCCATGTATTACATTGATTTCTATTGAACCTTTTTACTATTAAAATGTCTGATTAATATTAATGATAAAGACTGGGACAAAATCCATTTAATATATCTCATAAATTATTTAATTAAATTCACTACCAACAACACTACAAAGTACCAATTTACAATATTGCTCTCACCTCTGTTCTCTAAAGTTCTAACCTTACCCAGTCTACCCTCTCAAATTATGTCTTCTCATTTAACTTTTCACCACCCAAAGATACTAATTCAGAAAGAAAAATGTGTTAATTACTATATTCTTTACCATACACAGCAATGGTGAAATCTAAGACAAATTTATTGTGTTTTGTCCTAAGTTTAGTGAGTGTAGTATGGCCTGAAATATTTCAATAGTCATAGAGGTATCTTTGATTGAGCTAAAAAGTAAACACTTTATATCCTGACATTATATATAAGATTAATTAAATTGATATGCAAAATTACAATAATAGAGTATATTAGTAAGTTATGGAATACCCTACAAATATGAAATTATTTTTGTTAAACACAGTTAACAAAACTTAATTAAAAAATAAAATGCAAAGTATAGAGAAAGGCAAATCAATGAATAGTTGATAGTTAGTTCAAACTCTTCTATCATCCAAAAGAAAGTCCCTAATTTCCTATTGTGCCTAATTTCCTCTTTGTTTTTCACTTATAACTTTGACTTGTAAAAGTTCACCTAGATATGGCATTTGATTTCACTTGACTCTCCCCTGCCCCGGTGAATTTTGTACTGGTTTAATAAAAAGAAGTTAGTCTGACTGGAGATGTAGAGAGGCAAGAAGCAAACTGACTCCATTATTTTCTCCTGACTGCCTGGTTTATTAATTCTTTCTGGCTACCTGCTTTATATCCATCTACCTAATGTTGCATATATAATGTGTGGGGTAGTTTTTAGTTAATCATGCATTTTAGTTAATCTAAAGGATAGAAACAAATATTATACTAAGGCCAAGAAATAGCTCTAGTACCAGAATGCACAACTGGCATTCAAGGCCTGAGTTTGATTACAAGGCCTCATATTTCCCCAAAGTGGCCTTGGAGCCCAATAGTTAAAAGTGCAAACACTGAAATGTCAAGGACAACCTTAAACAATAGTTTCCCCTAAGATCTTCTAAGCACTGTTAGAAAGGCTCCATCCCAGTAATATGATATATAATAAACAATATAGTGAAAATAGAAACATTAAATATAATATAAAAATAATGATGAAATTGTATTTTAGGGGAATTTATGAGAATTTGATGTAAATTTTGATTTTAAAAGAAAAATTATAACCTATTGCCTTGTTTCAAATCACATAGCAAATTACTTCTGGTATATAAATAATCAGATATTCATAATAGTTGACATAAATTATTTTAAGTTTCTGTAACCAATGCTATAGTACAGTAGATAGGGCATTTTCATTGCTGTGGTTGATCCAGGTCTGACTCTTGTTACCACAGGTGGTTCCTTGAGCGTGACATCAGAAGTAAGCCCTGAACATTTAAACTCTATGTTTCCTGAAGAACAAAAAAAAATCTTATGCTTATGGTTCATAACCAAGATAAAAATAAAGGTAAAAGGTAAAATAATATCATTCAATTAATATAAAATTCTAAAAATCCTGATAGTAGAGAAGCATACTTTATAAAAGTCTATACAATACAAATCCTTGTATGTAATTAAGTTGTACATTTACAAATCTGTGTTTTCTAAAGTATTTAAAGTTAGTGATTCTCTATTATTACATACTATTTAGAATTTGCATAGGCTATGAGTTCAGACTTGAACCCTAAATCTCTACATACTGTTTGTTAAAAGAAATGTGTCTTACTTATACCATCTCTTATACAGGAAATCTTGATTTTGGAGAAACAAAAGTATAAGCATTGCTTATTTAATCATATATTAAAGAGAAAATAGTAAATAAAAGCCAATATTTAGTGTAATTCAATTATTTGAGTCCTATGAGATATTTGTTACTATGTTAGATTAGATATTAGAAATATTTAAGTAGATTAAACATGGTTCCTTACTAGAGGGACATAAGTCATTTGGAAAGGCCATAAGTAAGCAAATGTTCCTCACACTATATCAAAGTTAAAGGTTATGTTGAAGAGCAGACTATTTTCCTTTTAAAATGGAATTTATTCTAAGATTTTACTACTACTATTATTATTATTAGTTTAGCTCTGCCAAGTGGATATAGGTATAGAAAATATATCTGTAAAAACAGAATATTGCAGAAGTCATTTTCCTACATTTTCTATATGGGGAAACTTTTAAGTACTGTATGCCAAAATATAAGCACATTTTTGGATATAGCTCATTATTGAAATAAATCTTGAAACTCATTTTAATGGAAGGAATTTGAATGGTGAGCCATGAAAATCTACAAATAGTTGAACAGAGAAATGCATAATAAATCATAAAGAAACATGCAATAAATTCAATGTAGCGTTGATTTCATTTTTTACATAGATATTTCTCAGATTGGTCATAAAAATACCTAATAGCAATGCATGGGTTAGATCAGCTCTCTTGTGAATATGAAGGTGGCTTTGTTCCTGCTATTTTATGTTCAATGAATTTTAAAGAGACAAAATAGCAACAGCTACTCTGGCTTTGATTAACTGACCCATTAGCTTGTTCATCAAAATGACTTTATTAATCATTAGAGAAAAAGCTAAAGGGACCAATCAGAAGTGAGACAAACAAATTGGGATAATATCCTTTCATTCAGACTTACACACAAACACACACACAAATATAAATCTGTTCTGAGATGGTTCTACCCAGCATAAAAAAATAGGTAAATTTTTCATACATTTAATACTGATAGTTTCTATAACATAGAACATCTATAAATAGCAAGTGTATTTTCTAAGTGATATTTATAAAAAAAGGTATTATAGGAAAGAATCTACATTGATTTAGGCTAGACTTGTGAAATAGAGAAAGCTGGACAAATTTCTTTTTTCTTAGGTTAAATAACTGGTGAGCAAATGGAAGCTCGAAAGTAGGGTACAGCAATTTTGATTTATTTTAAAAGATAGAGGCAACATAATCATCTAAACCATTAGGTATGAAAGTACATGGTCCTTTGGAGTAGTTCAGTAATTTTTATTATGACAGAGAACATGCTTAATAGCACAATGTAGTCATACAAATTCTTAGAATTTAAGAATTCTTGTGTTTTATCTGTGTGTTTCATTATGATATACAATGTAACAATTTTTAAATAAAATTTTGAATTGTGAATTCACTTTAATAAAATATTCAAAAGAATATGAACATGCTATCTCTACATGTATTTTTAGATAATTAACTTTCAGTCTTTGAGTCATTGAACAACAGAAATGCATCTTGTTTAACAAATATTCTAAGAAAAACATGATGGCTTAGTACAATATATTACACATAAGTTATTTGAGGTAGTTTAGTATCGGGGATACTATGAACTGAGAGTTGAAATATAATTACAATTTTAGATACTTAATATAGATATAACACTTTCGTAATCTTTTTCTACTTTTGCCCAAGATAAATGAGTGTTTCCTTGAACTAATATTATTTTGTTTTAAAATAATGTATAGTAGAGGGGGTAGTAGATTGCTATTTAAAAGAACAAATACAAAAAATAAGGTACCCATACGTACCCATGCAGGCACATGTATTTGATTGCTAAGCAAAAAACTAATATGGCGAAAAAGTGACAATGACAATAAAAGCGTTCAAAGAAAGTTGACCAAGTCAGTCATCAACAAGTTCAAATGAAGCTTACAAATATTTTCATGACTTACTATTTTATTTTCTTAGGATTTATACCATTGTAGTTTAAAGTTAAAATGTGTACTGCAACTAATTACTGGAATGTAATCCAATTTATTATGCAATTATCACCTCTCAAAGTGGGATTCGATAAAATATGTTACAAATACTTGAAATATTTAGGTGTTGGAAACTCAAAAAAATAGATAAAGCAAGAAATAAGGAGAGTGGAAACTGTTATGTGCTATATAAAAAATTACAATTTTTGTATAAACAATTAAGCTTTCTCTCTTGTCTGCAATTTTAAAAGCATATAATTTGCAATATAAAATTTATACAATACAATCAACACTTTCATTATCATTTCCTTAATAAAAATTCAAAATAAATCTATCGTTAACAATGAAAGAAGAAACTATTGCAAAGAATCAGATAACCCTCTATTGCAGATAGATTTTTATTAATGTGGGGATATGGGGATAAAGAGAATAAAAGATGTCAAGAATTATTGACGTAGAGTCTCTGCAGTTGTTCATATGTGAGAAAGACATTCCTGAATTCTGACATGTTAAATAAGTTTTGTCTCCCCTTTCAGTTGAGAATGGGAGTTTTGTATGAATGAAAAAATAAAAGAATCACTGCTGCTTTGACAATCATGATTTCTGATGTTTTCATGAAGGCTCTGACTTGAAAAAACTGCTGATGAGAAAGATACAGGGAAAGTTATTGAAATAATAGAAAAAGAAAGTACATGGTATTCTCAAACAGTAATTGGGGTTATTTAAGATTATCTGGGGTTAACCAATAGTACAGTCTTCAAGATATTTGCCTTACATGCCTCAGACCTGCATTGATTCCCCTTCATGTACCATCTATGTGTCCACCAGGAGTGATCCCTGATCAAGATTCAGAAGCTAGCTTTGAGCACAGAAAGGTTACTGGGCAATGAAAGTAAAGAATATAATAAAAATATAACAATGCATTATATTAATAAAAATAGTGAGTTCTTAGTAGTAAAATAAATACACAGAATATTTTGATAAAACACTTCAAACATATTTTTGCATGTAGTTTATATATCTTTTATCTAATATATGTGTAAATGAATACTAAATATCAGAAACAGAAAACACCTTCAAAATATTATGAGTCTAGAATTGCACTATTTAAGGCTTAGTCATAATAGCATTCATTTTGCATCAAACTGTGGAATTGTGTGTCATTCTCAGAAAGCTCTAAGAAATTATGCTATAGTAAAAATGAATACATTTTGAATAGTTGGCATTTCAATGTCAACAAGCTAAATTTAACATAAATTTTCCAAAATGTTTTAACTGTGATTTTAGTCATGTGTTTATGTATGTACATGTGTACTAGTGTGTGTCTATATCATACACATACATCATACATGAGAGTGCTATATGGACTTAGTTTATTAGAAACTATAGAAATCAAATAAAAATGTAATCATATTTTTAAATTAGTAACAATAAAAAATTTAGAAGAAATTTCATATTTATTGGGATTGGATAGTAAATTTAAGTTTGAGCTTCTGAAAAAAATTTGGTGTTGATATATGCAATATTTAGGTCCTAAATGGAAAGGAGTATCCACACCATATTTTGAATCTGAAATGTACAATTATTGTTGATAGCAAACATTTTTGGTATATAAGGGATGTGCTAATATGAAGATAGTGTATGTTTAGAAACATAGGGATAAGAATAAGAGCTATGGGTGCAACACAATCCTTAAGTCCTTAAATCTAGACTGAGATAGAACACTGATGGATTAACATTTCACAAACAAATATCCAACTTCCTCACAAAATCTCAATGAAAAATGCATGACCAGTTGTATTGAGGCCAGAGAAGTGTAAGTCACACCCTCTGGGAAGGTTTGCTAAAAATAAGCCCAGTGTTCCCAGTGGAGAAGTAGCCAACAGAAGGAATTTCTTGCAACTAAACAAAAATGCCTGACATTTTTTAATTGCTTGTGTTTGTGTCACACATGGCAGAGCTCAAGGCTTTTCAATGCTCTGCATTCAAGGATTACAGCTAAGAAGCCCAGAGGACCATAGGGGATTGTAGAGATGGAACTCAAGATCACACCAGGTATAAGGCAATCACCTTACTTGTTTATAGCATTCGTCCCATATCTGATATTTTGGTGAACAAAATTGTTAGTTCCCCAGCACTGTAGCTAAGAAGGTGCTGAAAAGTGTCACTTATAAGAGCAGATATTCAGATAAACTGAAGAGCAGGAATCTGTCAAGAGAGTTAACTACAGAAGTTAAATATTTATTATTCTGACCGATTAAATCCATTACGGAATAAATTATACATATTTTTAAGGATCCAACTTTATTTTAAGAATAAGAAATCAAAGGTAAAGTTCAACCTGGAGGGTAACTACTTGATACATGGTATAGTGGACCAATTTAAGAACATTCACAAGGGGAATATTATAGTTTAAAATTAAGAAAATAAAGTTTTGAAGTTGTCCAGTTTATTTCTTAAGAACCATAAAAATAGCCCATAAATGAAAACTCACTATGAAATATTATTTTGAAAATCACCAAAGAAAATTAATGTAACCTACTAATTTTTTATATTTCTAATTCATGAGTAAACTATATATTTTTTTCCGTTTTTATTTTTTTTCTCTTTGTGAACTGTTCAATAAGGAATTTTGGTGAAAGAGTCCCTAAATTTAATGCCTATGTTTGAACCAGGTTATGGGGATTGTTGGACTTGTTCTTGCGGCCCCCTTATGCTCTGATAACGCCACGTGGCATTATTCCCTGTTTGCATAGGCACATTAAAATGGAAAATACTGTACATGCAAATAAGTTCTTGTCTAATAGAGATAGGAACACACAAATCTTGTGGTGCAATGGGACCTTACACCCTGAACAATCACGTGATGACCTGGCACAGGCCTCAGAAATTTGGGCACTCTCCATTCACCCCTGAAACATGGAAGCCATCTATGAAACATCCAAAGTTCTCTATGACATCACCTAGAAGCAATCCTTTACCAGGGATGCCTCTACTGCTGTTCTGATATCGACTTACTCAAAAGTCTTCCCTTTACACTGAGAAGATTTAATCAACAACAACGATCTGCGTACTGGACAGGGCTTTCTGCATAGCCCTTTAATTGTGAGTTGAAATTAGACGATGCCCCGCACCATCCTGACTTCAATGTAGGATATACAGATTCCAGGATCTTCAATACAGAAAAATGATACCAACAACAGAGACTGTGAGAAAAATAAAACTGTATTGGCGCTACAGACAATGACCTGGATTGGACAAACTATTTTTCCTGGAGCCTAAAATTGGTCTTATGTCAGGAAAATTCAGGGGTAGGGTCTTCTTGTATTTAGGCCAAGGTTTTTCCTTTCCATGTCCCCCATACTTTGATGGGCCTAAGCAAATGATATTTGCCACTCTAACACTGTTTTTACTGTGCTCCTTTGATTCTAAACCTTTTCTTAAAAATCCCATTTAAACATTTGAGGTTGACTTGAACTAATATGCAAGTGCATGTAAATGTAAAAAACTACTGTGCCTTCAAGTTTAAGGAGTTACATACATTTTATGGCTTTAGATTGCTTTGTGTACCTCTAGGAAAAATTTTTTTTAATTTAAACGTTTTGATTACATATATGATTGTGATTAGGTTTCGGTCATGTGAAGAACACCCCCTTCACCAGTGCAACATTCCCACCACAACGTCCCAAGTCCCCCTCCCTCCTACCCCACCCACACCTGTACTCCAGACAGGTTTTCCAGTTCTCTCATTTATTCACATGATTATGGTAGTTTTCTGTGTATTTATTTTTATAGCTGCACTCACCACTCTTTGTGGTGAGCTTCATGGAGTAAACTGGGAGTTCCAGCCTCCTCTCATTGACTCTGATGATTGTTGCAATGATGATTTTTATTTTCTTTAAAACCCATAGATGAGTGAGACTATTCTGCGTCTCTCTCCCTCTGACTTATCTCACTCAGCATGGTAGATTCCACGTACATCCGTGTATAGGAAAACTTCATGTATGATGTATTAAATCTGGAGTTTTGGGGGACAAAGTAATTGTACATGGGTTCTGTTTTATTGTTCTTTGATTGTAAGTTTAAAATTGGGGTGTCAACAGGGGAATTTATTTTGAGAACTCTGTTTTTGGGTGATTGTCCTTCCACTGTAACTTTACCTTGTCCTCTTTCTTTGCATCATTGTTCACATAATTAAAAATTAAAAAGTTAAAAAACCAATACCCCTATATCAAACCGTAAGTATAATCCAGTG